>WAAF01000254.1:46230-66595 GCA_013400475.1 Tricholaema leucomelas | reverse complement strand
TCCTGACATTACCAGACCTTGTCAATAGTCCCTCCCCAGCCTTCCTGTAGGCTCCCTTCAGATACTGGAAAGCCACTAAAAGGTCTCCTCGAAGCCTTCTCTTCTCCAGGCTGCAGAGCCCCAACTCTCTCAGCCTGTCCTCCTGACTGATTCTATGATATATGTTATGTGTGTGTATATGTACATATATATGCATATGGATCTATATACACCCATAAATATAGGCATATGTATGTATTTATATATATACTAGTGCTATGTTATTTTCTAAGTTACGAGTTTTACTTTAGAGTGCTATTGCTACTTTGTTTGCATGTAGTGGAGGTGCTGTGCCATAAAATTACTATTATTATTATCATGTCAAATGGTACATTGCTTCCATAACTTACAGACGTTTTTAACTTCCTAGTTCCCAGCGTACATTAAAGTAAGTTCAAATTATTTGTAATCTTAGACTAGAAAGACACAAATCGATTCCTTCATGGAAGAAAACCAAGTTGCCAGTGTTGTCTAAAAAAACATACAATCACAGAATGGTTTAGGTTGGAAGGGACCTCAAAGCTCTTCCAGTTCCAACTCCCTGCCATAGGCAGGGACACCTCCCACTAGAACAGGTAGCTCAAGGCCTCATCCAA
Organism: Tricholaema leucomelas; assembly: GCA_013400475.1. NCBI lineage: Eukaryota > Metazoa > Chordata > Aves > Piciformes > Lybiidae > Tricholaema lacrymosa > Tricholaema leucomelas. The sequence goes on along the minus strand of WAAF01000254.1, from coordinate 65,960 downwards.
CCTGGCCTTGAACACCTCCAGGGAAGGAACATCCACAACCTCCCTGGGCAACCTGTGCCAGTGTCTCTCTACCCTCACTGCAAAGAACTTCTTACTAACATCCAGTTTAATTCTCCCCTCTGCCAGTTTAAACCCATTACTCCTCATCCTGTCATTACATGACCTTGTCAATAGTCCCTCCCCAGCCTTCCTGTAGGCTCCCTTCAGATACTGGAAAGCCACTCTAAGGTCTCCTCGAAGCCTTCTCTTCTCCAGGCTGCAGAGCCCCAACTCTCATAGCCTGTCCTCATAGCAGAGCTGCTGCAGCCCTCTGAGCATCTTCGTGGCCTTCTCTGGATTCGCTCCAACAGTTCCATGCCCTTCTTGTGTTGGAGGCTCCAGCACTGCACACATTATTCCAAGTGGGATCTCAGGAGAGCAGAGTAAAGGGGCAGAATCCCCTTCCTTGCCCTCTTGCTGCAAGATTTCACAATAAAGGCATAGCCTTTGCTATGACTTGTGCAGCTGCTCTGTGAACTCCAACATAAGAAAGATTCTTTAATAAAAGGGTAGTTGCAGCTATCCTTTGCTAGAAGGGGAATATAAAAAATCCTCAGTGTCTTCTATTTTCTCCTTTTTCCAGGTTATATAGCTACATTAACAACTGCTGCAGAAAGAAACCGATGTCTTATGGATACTGTTTAATGCATCAGGGGATAATATCAATAACACTGTCTCAGTAACTATAATAATGCTCCTTGGAATTCTCTAACAGCTCTAAAATAAGGAGTACAGCAAGCTGAAAACAGCATCCCTTTACTTTAACAAAGGTGTAACATAGCCTTCATTAACAAAGTAATGGCTACTATAATTATTACTAAAAGTTCTGTCCCTAAATCCTTAGAATAGGAAGGGCAGAAAATCAAGGTACTATCAAAAAAAAGATGTAGACTGAGTTAAGAATTTGGACTGAAGATCCAAAAGGAGGGACTGAAGCTTCCTAGGGAGGAAACTACTTAACCTAAGATTGAGAGAAAACAAGGGAGCCCACTCAAGCATGAGTCCTCTTCTAAAAATAGAAACTGCTAAGCATGAGAGTGCCTTGCCCTCCATGATATCTTTCTTGTTGCAGGAAAGTGCTTTTATCTGTTCAAGATCAATAGTCTTCTACTTTTCTGTGACAGTAGCTACCTGAAGCCAGATCTGAAAGAGCTCACTGAATTCACTCCATGGGTCTTAGAGGCCCTTTGAATCAAGATCCATGGCAACACACAGCAGCATGAAAACTTACTTTTTATGTTGGACTCCTTTTCATTCTCTTTAAAGTTCTTAATGCATTTCAGCTAATGATATACAAAATTCACTCCACAATTCATCTGATGTTTGATACCATTACACTGCTAGCTACAAATAAATGTGAAGGAGAGTTCTTGATTCCTGGCCTCATAAGATCAGAGGTTTGTGCTTCAGTAAGTTTCTGCATGGCAGCGTTCAGTATTACTGATATCTGGAACATGCCTACAGGGGAGCTTTTGGGTCAGGTCATAGAATCATAGAATCAACCATGTTGGAAGAGACCTCCAAGATCATCCAGTCCAACAGTAACAAGAACACCTCTCAGCTTGTTCTTTTCTAGGCAAAACACCCCCAGCTCCCTCAGCCTCTCTTCACATGGCTGTGCTCCAGGCCCCTCACCAGCTTTGTTGCCCTTCTCTGGACATGCTCCAGTACCTAAACATCTCTCTTGAACTGGACACAGTACTCAAGGTCCGGCCTGACCAGTGTTGAGTACAAGGGCAGAATAACCTCCCTTGTCCTACTGGCCACACTGTTCCTGATCCAGGCCAGGATGCCACTGGCTCTCCTGCCCACCTGGGCACACTGCTGGCTTATGTTCAGCTACTATCTACCAGCACCTCCAGGTCCCTTTCTTCCTGGCTGCTCTCCAGCCACTCTATCCCCAGCCTGTAGTGCTGCTTGGGGTTGTTGTGGCCAAAGTGTAGAGCCCTGAACTTAGCCTTGTTAAATCTCATCCCATTGGCCTCTGCCCACCCATCCAGCCTGTCAAGGTCCCTCTGCAGGGCTCTCCTACCCTCCAACAGATCGACACATGTCCTGATAGCATATTCAATACTAACACTGCAGATTTTTAACTACCAGTTTTAGGAAGGGATATGCCTGAGGCAATACAAAAGCCTATTAAGTTAGCTGCAGATAGGAATACATCAAGCAAAACCACCACTACTGCCATAGTTTACATTCTTTAATTCTAGTTAGAAAGGCTACCAAAGGCAACTTCAGTATTTTATTTATTTATTTATTTCTCAACCAGGCTGGAAGAGACCTCCAAGATCATGCAGACCAACCTAGCACCCAGCCCTATCCAGTCAACCAGACCATGGCACTAAGTGCCTCATCCAGGCTTTCCTTGAACACCTCCAGGGACAGCGACTCCACCAACTCCCTGGGCAGCCCATTCCAATGCCAATCACTTTCTCTGCCAACAACTTCCTCCTAACATCCAGCCTATACCTCCCCCAGCACAACTTGAGGCTGTGTCCCCTTGTTCTATATGTTGTATATTTATGGAAATACTACTCAGCAGTTTTTAGGGATCTTAGGACAGGTTCTAAAACCTGATTCTTTTAAAGTTGTTTGCTTTATGAGGAGGTACCTGTTTGCAGCTGATGGCATTCTTAACTGCATATGGTAACTCAATCAACCATACACTAGATGTGTCACTATGGTGCCCTTTAAGACACACATGGAATGGCAGCAAGTAAGAGTTTTTCATAGAATAGAATCATAGAATCAACCAGGTTGGAAGAGACCTCCAAGATCATCCAGTCCAACCTATCACCCAGGATGCTATTAGCTGTGCTTAGGAGCATTTGATACCATTACATTCCTTTCACTTAGTTATTCATGTAAGAGAAGGCACATTATTTTACTAACAGCATGAATAGGGCTTTTTAGTTTGATCATTGTAATTACAGTCCAGTCCATTGGTACTTACTGATATCTGCAGCAATTGCTACTAAAAACTACCCTTTTATTATTCTCACAGATGGTTGTTGTTTTATTTTCTTCAATGGAGAAAGGCAAATACAGCTTGAATGAGAAGAGATCACTCCAAACTTTTGATAAAGGAACAAATAACAATCCACCATCTCTAGCAGCTTCATGCACTCCTAATGTGAATTAAAGCAAATTTCATTAGGATCTTCCATTAACAAAATTGTACTCCAGGAAACTCAGAAAAAGTCAGTAAAGTATGAATGTAATAACTGACATTATTGCACTACCATAGAAAAGCACTTAGAGAAAAAGAAAGAAGATGTTCTAGAGTCTCTTTGAAGAGTCTGGAATCACAAAATGTAAAAGGAACCATGAAATGTAAAAGAATTCAATATAATAAGACTGAAGTTTTAAATAGACTAGAATAGAATAGAATCAACCAGGTTGGAAGAGACCTCCAAGATCATCCAGTCCAACCCAGCACCCAGCCCTAGCCAATCAACTAGACCATAGCACTAAGTGCCTCATCCAGGCTTTGCTTGAACACCTCCAGGGACAGTGACTCCACTACCTCCCTGGGCAGCCCATTCCAATGGCAAATCACTCTCTCTGTTAAGAACTTCCTCCTAACATCCAGCCTATGTGGAAGCTGGTGGAGCTTACACATGCTGGTGAGTGTGAAAATCTGAGTGGAGGCTTAGCTGTGTCATAATTTTATCTGATGTCAATGTCACAAAGCAACTTAACCATATTAGCAGATAGTATTCAAATCCCTGTAACAGAACTCACTAATAATGGCTTCCTAAATTATGTCTCAGTTCAGTGACACTATTTCTGGATGCCTTCACTTAGGAGCTTAAACTCCACACACTGCACACAATGTCAGAATTCATTTTAGCCAGAATTTTACTTGAGGAATTCAACTGCCTTTCCTGGAAACAATGTCCTCCATGATCAGGTGTGCTGGTTTGAAGTTAGCTAGAAAGTTTTGGTGAGAAGAACTAGATTACAGGCTGTGAAAGACAAACAAGGGTGATGTCTACTTCACTCATAGGCTTGCTGAGATGTATAAGAACAAGAATCCAAACACAAATAAAGGAGTCACACTACTTCTGCCTGGGAGCTCTGAGGTGTATTTCTTCTCTCTAGCCTCTCTGCCGTCTCTCTGACTAATCCACTTTGCTTCCTAACCCCCTGGCCGAACCTCCATTCTTCCTTGGGACTGGGTTAAGGTTGAGAGGGGTGGGAGAAGGTGGAAGGGCAGTTGGGAGCCCCTCCTGGGGACTCAAGTTTCTGGGAGGGCTGTTGTGTTTCTGTGTTACCTTTTACCTTGTATATTTCTGTCTATAACTGTATATACTGTAAATATCTGCTTGTATATTGAGCTAAGCTGTAAATATAAGCTTCATTCAATTTCCAGAGCTGGCTGAGTCTAGTCTGGGTGATTTCCAAAGTGTGAAGGGGCGGGTAACACCCAAACCATCACATCAGGGACTACCAAGCCTCAGTACTCAAGCCTCTTGACTATAGTTTGCACACTTCTTGGCACTGGAAAGATCATATGCATACACAAGGAAGAAAAAGACACATGTTTGATTGTGTGCTTGAGCACATGACTGAGTTTGCCGGTTTAAGGCTAATTAGAATATTTTAATGAGAGAAATTAGATCATTGGCTGTGAAAAGAAAATAAAAGTGATGTCTATATTGCCCATTTGTTCTGCTGAGACAAATAGAAACAAAGACACAAAGATAAGGTCAGACTGTGGCTGCCTACTTGTTGTATTAACTCTTCTGCCCGGATCTGTGTAACCCAACTAATCATTCTTCTTCTAACACCTCTTGCCAACCTTTTCCAGCTCTTCACTGCTTGTAAGAGGGATTCTGAGATAAGGGAGGGGGTCGAAAGAAGGTGGGAGGTTGGTCTGAAAGCTCTTCTGAGCAGTTTCTGCTGTCTAGGAGGCGTTCTGTATCTCTGTATTACTTTTAACTTGTATATTACTGTATATAGTTGTAAATATCTGTATATATATTGTGTGTGTATATATATATATATGCACTTAGTGTCATGGCCTAGATGATTGGACAGGGCTGAGTGATAGGCTGGACTGGATGATCTTGGAGGTCTCTTCCAACCTGCTTGGTCTCTTCCAACGAGTCAGGGCTGGAAGGGATCACAATGATCATCTAGCATTTCTTTTAACTTGTATATTATTGTATATAGTTGTAAATATCTGTATACATATTGTGTATATATATATATATATACATGCACTTAGTGTCATAGACTAGANGCTCTTCTGAGCAGTTTCTGCTGTCTAGGAGGCGTTCTGTATCTCTGTATTACTTTTAACTTGTATATTACTGTATATAGTTGTAAATATCTGTATATATATTGTGTGTGTATATATATATATATGCACTTAGTGTCATGGCCTAGATGATTGGACAGGGCTGAGTGATAGGCTGGACTGGATGATCTTGGAGGTCTCTTCCAACCTGCTTGGTCTCTTCCAACGAGTCAGGGCTGGAAGGGATCACAATGATCATCTAGCATTACTTTTAACTTGTATATTATTGTATATAGTTGTAAATATCTGTATACATATTGTGTATATATATATATATATACATGCACTTAGTGTCATAGACTAGATAATTGGACAGGGCTGAGTGATAGGTTGGACTGGATGATCTTGGAGGTCCAACCTGTTTGGTCTCTTCCAACCAGTCAGGGTTGGAAGGGACCACAAGGATCATCTACTTCCAACCCCCTTACCACATGCAGGGACACCCTACCCTAGATCAGGCTGCCCACAGCCTCATCCAGCCTGGCCTTAAACACCTCCAGGCATGGGGCCTCAAACACCTCCCTGGGCAACCCATTCCAGCCTCTCACCACTCTCATGCTCAACAACTTCCTCCTCTCATCCAGGCTGAATCTCCCCACCTCCAGCTTTGCTCCATTCCCCCTAGTCCTGTCACTCCCAGAGAGCCTCAAAAGTCTCTCCCCAGCTTTTTTGTAGGCCCCCTTCAGATACTGGAAGGCCAGGTTCTATTTTATATATATATATGTGTGCATGTAAATTGGGCCAAGCTGTAAAATATAGTTTCCTTGACTTCCAGGCAACTGAGTTAGTCTGGTGAATTCTTAGCTGTGTGTTGGGAGGAGAGGCAGAGAACTCCCAAACCTGTACATATAGCACTGCTTGCAATTTGGCAGATTATACATCCAAAATGTGTTAGTCAAAAATATGTGCTCTTGAACAAAAATATCCAACAACCAATATTCATTTGCTATAGAAATACACTGATGATAGTTTTTATGGAGTGCACTTAGACATCTGTTACCATCCAGAATAAACTGGAGTAGCCACCCTAATTAAAATGCTTTCATTTAACTGCTCTCTGAGTGAAATTTCAGACTGACCTATGTGCAAAGCAGAATTTTCCTGTGCAAAAGCAAATTGATCTTCCAGACAGTTGCCTGTGTTTTACAACGGTATCCATGATACAGTTATGGAAATTCAATGAAGAAGGCATCGAAGAAAGCATTCAGGATAAGGTGGATAATATATTTTGATAGATAATTTCCTTTCATGTTTGACAACATTCTTGTAAAGTTAAAAGACAGCAGAAAGAGGAAGGAAGCAATGCATCTACATGTCTAAACACACAATTAAATTATAGCAAGAGAGTTATCCATTTGGAAAAAGCTTTTTAGCACAAAGGGCAGCAGGAATGGAATGTGTTGCTTAAGGACAAGATGTAGTTCTTGTGGCTGGATTTTATGAACAAGTAAAAGACACTTCTATTGGGAAAGCCCCAGGAATAGGTAATTTTGGTTTTGCAGATAGGAACTATAATTCTAGGTCATACTGAAGCCCTGTTTTTTTCATTAATTTATATGATGCAAAAGGCACTTATTGCAAGTTTAAACTTCCTTGAACAGCAAGAGCAAAATAAGACTAACACATTCCAAGGCCAGCTAGGTAGAGCTTTCCATATACAAAGGTATACCAATTTGAAAGAGTGCATCAGGAAGTCACACATCTTCTGAGTCATAAAGCCTCCAGGTGATGAAATGTGGAGTGCAACTAATCTTCAGAACTGATTAAAGATGTATTATGCCTGGTGCTTGTAGCATGGCTAAAGCTGCCTGACGCTGCACATTCAAAGGCCATTATTTTCAAAAGCTTTTAAACTAAATCAACATTTGCCACTTAAGCCTTCCCATCTCACTTAGCTGTGGGAAGTAAGGCAGCTAATTTATGTCTGTCCTTCAGATTTTCTCTAAAGACAATGGAGGGAGGTAAATGCTTCCAGAATATCATGTTTTAAAATTTCACAGGATCACAGGATATTAGGGGTTGGAAGAGACCCAAAGAGATCATTGAGTCCAAATCCTCTGCCAGAGCAGGACCACACAGTCTAGCTCAGGTCACACAGGAATGCATCCAGACAGGCCTTGAAATTCTCCAGAGAAGGAGATTTCACAACCTCTCTGGGGAGCCTGTGCCAGTGCTCTGGGACCCTTACAGTAAAGATGTTCCCCACGGTGGAACCTCCTGTACTGCAGCTTGCATCCATTGCTCCTTGTCTTATGCCAGGGAGCAAGTGAGCAGAGCCTGTCCCTCCACTCCTGACTCCCAGCCCTCAGATATTGATAAAAACATGTATTAAATCCCCTCTCAGTCTTCTCTTCTCCAGACTAAACAGCCCCAGGTCCCTCAGCTTCTCCTCATCAGGCAGTGCTCCAGTCTCTTAATTATCCTCGTGGCCCTCTGTTGGACTCTCTTGAGCAGATCCCTGTCCCACTTAAACTGGGGAGCCCAAAACTGAATGCAGTACTCAAGATGAGGCCTCACCAGGGCAGAGCAGAGGCAGAGGAGAACCTTTTTTTTGCTTCAGGTAGGTAGTTCCCACCAATTTTTCCTGTCTACCATTGCTGTCAACAGGAACAGCTAAGACTAGGTACCTCCAACAGCTGCAACTACATAAGCAGAATTTCTCCCACAGAATGCAAATAATTTGTACTCTTTCATATGAAAGCATAATTAAAATATGACCTCATTGCTGTCTACAACTACCTGAAGGGAGGTTGTAGCCAGGTGGGAGTTGGTCTCTTCTCCCAGGCAACCAGCCACAGAACAAGGGGACACAGTCTCAAGTTGTGCTGGGGTTGGTCTAGGCTGGATGTTAGGAGGAATTTGTTGGCAGAGAGAGTGATTGGCATTGGAATGGGCTGCCCAGGGAGGTGGTGGAGTGCCCATGGCTGGAGGTGTTGAAGCCAAGCCTGGCTGGGGCACTTAGTGCCATGGTCTGGTTGACTGGACAGGGCTGGGTGACAGTTTGGACTGGATGATCTTGGAGGTCTCTTCCAACCTGGCTGATTCTATGATTTCATAAGATATCTCTGAGGCTATCTGATTCGAAGACTACTTTCAAGGGAGATTAGAAAATCTTCCTAGATTTTTAATTGAAGGAAGGTATCTGGGTTGTGATGCTTTGGGCCCTACTAAATGTCTATGAGACTTCATTGTTACTGTGTCATGTCAAGATCTGCTCCAAAAAACACTTATCTAACACTGCTCTTCCTTGCCTTTTAAGAGGCACCATATGCAGAGTGCTCTCTGATTAACTGTACCCTCACATTCAATCAAGCTAAAGAATTTTCCTTTTTAGATGATTTTGGTTGGTAGATAAAAATGTTAAGTGAGAAAATTTCTTTCAGCTGCACTCAAAACTAGTGGCATCTGAGACAGATTAAATGCTAAACCAAAGCTGAAATATTGAATCAATCAAAAAGTAGCTTTCTGTAAAGCGAGGAGAAAACAGGTGACTACATTCTGTAACTACAATGTTATCTGTGTGTTTTTATAACAGCCTTCAATCAGTGATCCCAGAGAACTTCCTGACAACTTCTGGAAGGCTTTTAGAATACAAAAGAAGTGATAGAGAAAAATAACCTTTTCTTTCCTCTTAATGTAGATATCCTAGAATGTGGTACTTGTTATTTTCTAACCCACAGACATCAGAGATGTGGGTAATGAATTATTTGGTAGAAATGAACTTCAGTTTTAACTGAAACTAAGAAGAAAAATTCAGGAAGGAGTAATCTTCTTGGAATATATGTCACAGACCACAGCTAGCTACATAAAATTCATGTTAATGACACTGGTGAAAGAACTATTGAATTTCCTAAGGAGAAGTTAATAAAAAATGAGATCTCACCAACCTACTTGCTGTTTAAGTTTGGATTTATATAACCACTTGTTATTTGAAGCAGCAGAATACTGCCCCTATTTTCCAGGTTCTTTACCTTAATAAACACTCTCTACCTTACTAAGCTCCCTTTTCATTAGTTTGGAAGTCCCTTCTGTCTATCAGAGAATCGTTCAGCTACTATCTACTGGTACCCCCAGGTCTCTTTCTGCCTGACTGCTCTCCAGCCACTCTGTCCCCAGCCTGTAGTGCTGCTTGGGTTTGTTGTGGCCAAAGTGCAGAACCCTGCACTTAGCCTTGTTAAATCTCATCTCATTGGCCTCTGCCCACCCATCCAGCCTGACAAGGTCCCTCTGCAGGGCTCTCCTACCCTCCAACAGATCCACACCTGCTCCTAGCTTCATGGATGGAACAGAAACATGGTAAGCAAACATCATTCTATGGAACCATTCACATTTTCTCTATCTACCACCAACAGACAGAAAAAAAAAACAACCAATCAATGAAATTAATCTGAAAGTCCCCTTCTGAATTCCTCTTCCTTTCCCATTTTAGTACAGTACTGTGTGCCACCACGTCAGTACATCTCCAGTTTTGATTAAGACACATACATCTAAAATAACAAAAGCAACTTTTTTTTGCCCCATAGGAGATGGTCAAAATGGAGTCCATGCTATTCTATAACATTATTTACCCTGGTTTGAGAAAGTGGCAGCCTATTTCAACAGTGTAATCATGCCAAATGTGCCAGTTATCTTAATTAGTCTGAAGTCACAGAATCACAGAATCATCAGGGTTGGAAGGGACCTCAAAGATCATCTCATTCCAATCCCCCCTGCCATGGACAATTTCCACTAGATCAGGTTGCCCAGAGCCTCATCCAGCATGGCCTTAAAAAATTCCAGGGATGGGGATTCCACCACCTCCCTGGGCAACCTGTTCCAGTGTCTCACCACCCTTATGGTGAAGAGCTTCTTCCTAACGTTTAATCTAAATCTACCCTCCTCTGGCTTGGATCCATTCCCCCCAGTCCTATCACTACCCAACACCCTAAAAAATCCCTCACCAGCTTTCTTGTAGGCCCCCTTCAGATACTGGAAGGCCACAATAAGGTGTCCTGTATCTGAAGGGGGCCTACAAGAAAGCTGGTGAGATCATACCCATCACAGTACATGGAAATGAAGAACTTGTGCCTGTAGGCTCACTGGAGGAAGATGAGAAAGTTTACAAAACCACAAAAGAGGTAGGATAAAAGTGGTATTTCATGTCTAATCCAGGTCTTGCAGTGCAAATTTCTCCCTTCTCTGTGATGGGGAGTTGAGGGGCACCTGGTTACCAACATTCAGTCTGGACCAGCCAGGTCAGACAGAGCCAGGGCCAGGACTGGAATCTGGAAAAAACAAGATCTAGGCAGGGACTCGAGGGAGATATGATCAGGACTGCCTGCTCTGGGGTTTGAGGGACTTGCAGATGTGCCTGTGGACAAAAAGAGTGGTGAGGCTGGGAGGGTGTGCCCATTGAAGAACTCCTGCAAGCCAGAGAGAAGGAAGAGAACCTGTTGATGGTGGCAGTGCCATCTGTGTGAATGCTCTTGATACTTATTCTTAGAGAACTACCCAAGGTCTTAAAGTCCACTAGATTTGGCTTCCTTTTACATCTCCTCTGAACTGTGGCTCCACTAATAGAGCTTGTTGCAACTTCCTTGCTTGTAATGCAAGGTCTCTGGTGTCTGTTAAGAGAAAATTACACCTTGCTTAAGTTTCATTGTATTAGGTCACCAATTTCAACCTCATTTACGTGGTTACACCAATGAGAAAATTGCTTGGAACGGTGTTTGGCTGCAGAGAATTTGTTCCTTAAATTACTGAAAGATTTAATTTGTTCCCCTTTATCACATTAGCTCTGGCCACGTTTCACTTTCTCAATAGCATGGAGTTCAGCTGAAGAGAGCTGCAGAAACAGATGCATGATCTGCATATCTACTTCCCTCAGATCATTCTGTAGTAGTCTGGAAACACATCTGAATTGTTTCTGTTTTCTGGTTTGGGGGATTGTTTGTTGGTTTTTTTTTGTTTGGGTTTGGGGTTTTTTTCGTCACACATTGTGCATGTTATGCATTAAATATCTGGCACAATTTAACTAGCAGATGTGGGGTTCAGGTTGCTCACTCTTTCATGATTTGACTAGGGTTAGTTAGAATTTTTAATCTTTTTGTGATGCATTTGTATTTTTAACAATGAGAAAATAGATTTCTTATAACAGAGTGTGCTTTAATTCCGGGTTTCTCATCAGTTGTGAGAAAGACCAGCTTCATTGTGCCTATACAAAGGAATACTGCCAGAACTTTTCATACATTCACATGGGAACTGCAATCTCTAGTAGGTCTACAGAGGAAATAATACATACATATGAGCTAGAAAAAAGATCTGTGCAAATACAACTTCTCCTACTACTGTTTGAAGATCTCCCTCAGAATATTTCTCCATATCATAGAATCATAGAATCAAGTAGGTTGGAAGAGACCTCCAAGATCATCCAGTCCAACCTAGCACTCAGCCCTTTCCAGTCAACCAGACCATGGCACTAAGTGCCTCATCCAGGCTTTGCTTCAACACCTCCAGGGACGGTGACTCCACCACCTCCCTGGGCAGCCCATTCCAATGCCAATCACTCTCTCTGGCAAGAACTTCCTCCTAACATCCAGCCTATACTTTCCCCAGCACAACTTGAGACTCTGTCCCCTTGTTCTATTGCTGGTTGCCTGGGAGAAGAGACCAACTCCCACCTGGCTACAACCTCCCTTCAGGTAGTTGTAGACAGCAACGCACCTGTGCATTGTACTGCATAACAGAACACAAGTTCTCTTTTGTAGGAAGATTATTTATTGAAGCAGATGTTCATAATGTTGTACCTTGGTCCATCACTGGAAAATTACAGAGGACATTTTGTCAGAGGAATCCAAACATAAGGCTTTGCTGTAAGAAGAGCAGAGGCAATCACGACGCTTCCTGCAGCAACAAAAAGAGCACTGGGGGATAGCAGAGGGAAGGCAAAGCTTGTTACTGTGCACTGCAATGCTGTTTTCTCCCTCTCACCTGTCCTCCAGCAGCCAGCCAGTCCCTCTGCAGCTGTGTGGTCCAGCACCCCAGCCAGCTCACAAACAAGTTCCAGCATTTGAGAGTACTGCCTGATTGCTCCCACTAGCTTTTGGGGCCCAGAATAAAAACAATTCTGTGTCTTCTCCTTTCTGGAAAGGAATTGAGTTTACTTATCTTACTGAAATATATTATGCTGATTTCAGTAACCTTTGCTGGGTGCTCTGATATCCCCCAAAAGCAGGCTGAATGGAGCTGTAAAGTATAATCATCATCATCACCACCATCATCATTTGCCTAAGATAAAGACCTAGCATTAAATGTGTGTAAGTCCTGTTCTTTATGAATATAATGTTGAACTATATATAGTGTCACCTTCAGCTTCCTTTTCTAACACTGCACACATTAGGCAGCAGGCTACAATTTTTCTAGCACATGTGCACAGTGCCACCCACTGTTCTACTGAAAATTCTTCCTGCTCTCGGCTGTCTTACGCTGCCTTTGTCTGGCATCTCCATTTCCTCTTCTTTATTTGCTGTACCACAGGTATATGTCACAAAATGGCAATTTATCTCCTGTGAGTGCTCACCTCACTTGAGCTATCAGGCTAGCACTTGTTCACACATCTGAGGCAGTAATAAATGCTGCAGCTGTTGTAGCCATGCGCTGTCTCACAAAGGGGGTGTAGACAGTTTTGTGGAAGAGACTTTTCAAATGGCAGTAGCTGCCTGTCTTCTAAATATTTTACCTATGTAAAACTCTCCTCTTTTTTTCCTTTTTCTTCTTAAACCAAAATCCCAAATCTTGCCTTCATTTCTGTGGAGGAAGCTGTGGGATGACAAAGGTTTCGGGTTTGTGGGAAATAATCATCTTTATGAGATACAATTCAAGATTTAGTGAAGGCAATGGGCACTTCTAATCTTGAATCTGCCCTTTTCAGAGGGTAGGTTCAGATGCTATACAACTGTATCTACTCTTTTGGTCCAAACCTCTTTTTGTGCCAGACAGGAGCTCTTCAATGTTCAGCATGCAGAGACCCTGCCCTGTTATCACATTTCTTATTTGTTTTAATGTATGAAACCATAAAACTGCAGGGGGAAGGGCAAAGTACACTAATCACAGAATCATAGAATCATAGAATCAACCAGGTTGGAAGAGACCTCCAAGATCATCCAGTCCAACCTAGCACCCGGCCCTAGACAATTAACCAGACCATGGCACTAAGTGCCTCATCCAGGCTTTGCCTGAACACCTCCAGGGACAGCGACTCCACCACCTCCCTGGGCAGCCCATTCCAATGCCAATCACTCTCTCTGACAACAACTTCCTCCCAACATCCAGCCTAGACCTCCTCTGGCACAGCTTGAGACTGTGTCCCCTTGTTCTGTTGCTGCTTGCCTGAGAGAAGAGACCAACCCTCACCTGGCCACAGCCTCCCTTCAGGTAGTTGTAGACAGCAATGAGGTCACCCCTGAGCCTCCTTTTCTCATTACCAGGTTGATAAGAACTCACTTTCATTACCTTTGGGCAGTATCAAAAAACTTCACCCATCTTTTATTCAAAACATTGATCAACAACTTAGAAGCAGGGACAGAGTGTACCTTCAGCAAATTTGCTGATGAGACAAAACTGGAAGGAGTGTCTGACACACCAGAAAGCTGTGCTGCCATTCATTGAGACATAGACAAGCTAGAGAGCTGGAGGGAGAGGAACCTAATGAAGTTCAACAAGGACAAGTATGGAGTCCTGCAGCTATGGAATAATAACCCCCTGCACCAGCATATATTAGAGGCTGGGCTGCTGGAAAGCAGCTCTGTGGAAAAGGACCCTGGATTCCTAGCAGAAAACAAGTTCACCATGAACCAGTAGTGACACTGGTGTCCAAGAAAAGCAATAGTATCTTGTGATGCCTTAAGAAGACTGTGACCAGCAAACCGAGGGAAGCTCTCTTTCCTCTCTGTGGCCCCTTGTGAGGCCATATCTGGAATATTGTGCCCAGTTCTAGGTTCCCCAGTTCAAGAGGGACAACAAAACACTAGATGGACCCCAACAGATGGCTATAATGTTTGCATCCTTTTTAGCAGGAAAGGCTGAAAGGACCTGGGTAAGATAGAACACCATCTTATGAATGGGGCAGTGGATATAAACCACAGCACATAAAGTTCCACCTCATGACCCTCTTTCTTGTGAGAGTCACAAAGCACTGGAACAAGCTCCCCAGAGATGCTGTGGAGTCATCTTCTCTGGAGATGTTCAAGGCCTGCCTTGTTGCTAGATTCTATGTTCCTGCTCTGGCAGGGGGGTTGGACTTGATGATCTGTGGAGGTCCCTTCCAACCCCTAATATCCTGTGATCCTGTGATTCTGTGATCCAATGCTGATAAATATCTAAAGGTGGGCATCAAGAGGATAAGGCCAGTCTCTTCTCAGTGCTGCCCAGTGAGAGGACAAGAGACAATGGGGCACAAACTGGAACTAAGGAAGCTCCATCTGAATATAAGGGAAAAAATTACTTTGAGGATGACAGAGAACTGGAAGAGGCTGCCCAGAGAGGCTGTACAGTCCCTTTCTCTTGAGATATTCAAAACCCATCCAGGCACAATCCTAGGCAACCTGCTCTAGATGGACCTGCTTTAGCAGGGTGGTTGGACTAGATGACCTCCACAGGTCCCTTCCAACCCTTACTATTCTATGATTCTGTGATCATAATGTGCCAAACAAATAGTGATTTATCATCTCCCTGCAGATCAAGTTTGGCAATAAGCAGTAACAAACTAAATGATTAAACAAACCCAATAATATTGTCCCAATCGTCCCTAAGTAATCAGTTGGAGGTTATCTAGACACACATTTTGATTTTCTTATTATTCAGTTCTCACTATAATTTATGTCCGCACAGGGAAATGATTCAGCTAAGGGTCAACCTGCTAAACTGGAGACAAGGCAAGTGGAAACAAGCAAAGGCAATAAATGACTGGATAATTAATTTCTATTTTCAAGAGTGTCCTTACTACCTAATGTTGTGGAAACGTACAACGAGAATGGTTAAGTCTAACAACATTAAGTCTCTGGGGAGACCTAATAGCAGCCTTCCAGTACCTAAAAGGGGCCTACATGAAGGCTGGAGATAGGCTGTTTACAAAGATCTGAAGTGACAGGAAGAAGGGCAATGGCTTCAAACTAGAGCAGAGCAGATTTGGAATGGATGTGAGGAGTTCTTTACTATGAGGGTGGTTGAACACTGGAACAGGTTGCCCAGGGAGTTAGTTGAGGCCCCATCCCTGGAGATACTCAAGGTGAGTCTCAACAGGACTCTAGGCAACCTGATCTAATTGAGGATGCCCCCACTGACCGCAGCAGGGGTTGGACTAGATGACCTTTGGAGGTCACTTCCAGCCCAGCCATTGGAATGGGCTGCCCAGGGAGGTGGAGGAGTCACCGTCCCTGGAGGCGTTCAGGAAAAGACTGGATGAGGCACTTAGTGCTATGGTCTAGTTGACTGGATAGGGCTGGGTGCTAGGTTGGACTGGATGATCTTGGATGATCTTCCAACGTGGTTGATTCTATTCTATTCTATTCTATTCTATTCTATTCTATTCTATTCTATTCTATTCTATTCTATTCTACTCTATTCTATGATTTTATGACTGTAGCACACATTATGGCTTTATAGAACCTATTGCTATATGGTGTAAAAAGAATGCATTAAAGATGCACTACTCTGTGCAATCTTGTGTGAGAATTGTACCCAAAGCCTTCTGTTACTGCTAAGGCAAAATAAAATGCTACTAATGAAACTCCAGGTAGTACAAAGCCTCAGAGTACTAAGGCTAAGGTAGACATGCATCAACTCCATTAAACTGAGGCTTTTTAATGCCATCAGCCACAAAGGTGTGCCAGTCATAAGGATGAGGAATTGTTTAGATTTTACACACTCATAAGCAAATAACTGGGAAGAAAAGTGTTTGTCTACAGAGCCCTGGGAACAAAAGGCCATAGCAAATATGACAACAGTTGCCTTAGCTTGAAAACACAGGCAGTGAAAAGGAGGGAAATCAGCTAATTCGTGATTGGAGATGTCCACAATTAAAGACAATTAAGCTTCTAAATTACTCAGAAAATCTATACATATCATATAAGGTGGCAGCAGGTGGCACTGTCACATCAAAACCCTTACAGTCATCTTGTCTTCATAATTAATCATGTTTTACTCACAGATAATGGAATGGAAAAGTGAATGACATGCAGATCTGCATAGAATAATTATATATGATTTGCAAAGTATCCTTCTTCATCTGATTAATCATCCTGGATTCGAGCTATTACATTCATCAGTACACTTATGCCAATCCTTTTCACTCTGATCAGCCAGCCTGGTAGTTCTGCAGTCCCAGTACATTAGAATCATAGTGTCAGTCAGGGTTGGAAGGGATCACAAGGATCATCTAATTCCAATCCCCCTGCTATCGGCAGGGACACCCTATCCTAAATCAGGCTGGCCAAAGCCTGGCCTTAAACACCTCCAGGGATGGGGCCTCAACCACCTCCCTGGGCAACCCATTCCAGGCTCTCACCACTCTCACGCTGAACAGCTTCCTCCTCACATCCAGTCTGAATCTACCCACCTGCAGCTTTGTTCCATTCCCCCTAGTCTTGTCACTACCTGATAACCTAAGTCAGAACAGTCAGTCATTACAGAAGATAAAGCCAGATCCAGCCCAGACTAGATCAAAGCCCTCAGTAGCACATTCTATGTGCCTTATTAGGCCAAAGTAGGGAGCATAGCTCTTCTCTGCTCCAAGTCGACTCCAATCCTGTGTCAGACACAGAGGGGAAGTTAGGAATTTTCTTTTAAATACAAGAGGTGGCATTCTCCTACCAGGTGTCCCTTTTCTTGTCCCTAGATTTTTCCAGACCACGTTTAGCTCTCTTCAGCAGCATCTGTATTGATTATAGCAGCTCTTCTAGCCCCCAGAACATGGAATCAGGTGCAGCAAACTGGACCAGATGACCTTCAGAGGTCTCTTCCAAACTCAGTTATCTTGTGATAGAATCATAGAATCAACCAGGTTGGAAGAGACCTCCAAGATCATCCAGTCCAACCGAGCACCCAGTCCTATCCAGTCAACCAGACCACGGCACTAAGTGCCCCATCCAGTGTTTTCTTGAACACCCCCAGGGACAGTGCTGTCATTCCAAATCTTGTCTACTCAAGATTTGCTAAATGACACAAATGGATACTAGTGGCCTGCTTATGACCAGCTGTAAAACTTTGATGTGATTTTCAAGGGGGTCAATTAGACTAATTTCCCTCCTTGCTGTCTATGAGAAATCTAGAGATACTGTTCAAACCAGCTGTGACGGTGTAAGGATTTCTTAGCAACTGCCTCCATTGATGGGCTGCTCATCATCCCTTATGAACATGCTGCCTGTGCAAAAGCAGCACTGGTAAGGCTCTCATACATGTTGATGCACAACTGGTACACAAACAAAATGTACTTAAGGTCCTTTCTAACCCAAACCATTCTACTCCATGAGCCTATATCCAAGCTACATCTGTCAAAGTAAGGTCAAATCTCATTTATGCTGCTGTTTATTAATAGTGTGACCAGCAGGACCAGAGACATCATTCTGCCCCTGTACTCAGCACTGGTTAGGCCACACCTTCAGTATTGTGTCCAGTTCCGGGTCCCTCAATTTAAGAAAGATGTTGAGGTGCTTGAACGTGTCCAGAGGAGGGCACCAAGGCTGGTGAGAGGCCTGGAGCATAGCCCCGTGAGGAGAGGCTGAGGGAGCTGGGGGTGTGCAGCCTGGAGAAGAGAAGGCTCAGAGAAGACCTCATTGCTCTCTACAACTACCTGAAAGGAAGTTGTAGACAGGTGAGGCTGGTCTCTTCTCCCAGGCACCCAGAGACAGAACAGGAGGACAAGGTTGGTCTCTTCTCCCAGGCACCCAGAGACAGAACAGGAGGACACAGCCTCAAGCTGCACCAGAGCAGGTTCAGGCTGGATGTTAGGAAGAAGTACTTGACAGAGAGAGTGATTGGCACTGGAATGGACTGCCCAGGGAGGTGGTGGAGTCAGCATCCCTGGAGGTGTTTAAGAGGAGCCTGGATGAGGCACTTAGTGCCTAGTTAGTAATGGCCTAGTTAATTAGAGGGTTAGGTGATAGGTTGGACTGGATGATCCTAGAGGTCTTTTCTGACCTGGTTAATTCTGTGATTCTGTGAGATACGTAGTTCACAGCTGCAGACATTTGTTCTTTACCTTCTCTTATTGAAGCTCAACTCTTTCCAGTGCCTTCAAAACTCGTTTTGTACCAAACCTCCACTCAGAAGCAGCAAGTAAAAGACTACATAAAAGACCCAGAGAAACAAGCCTTCTAAACTAAGTACTCAAGTCTTTAAAGCTAGCTCCCTTAAAAGCCACTTCACATGGTTTCAGGAGTTTGATGTTTAGGGAATATTCTAAGCCATTCTGCTGCCATACAAGATTAAATTACAGTTAATCAAATGTTCAATTTAAAGTTAAGCTACACTAAAATCAAGCCCACATTGTCTAAAATTCTTCAGAGAGCATATGAAAAGCTTAGGTGGAGCAGCAGAAACAATTATTTGCTCTCAGCAAGACCTATTTCTTTATTATTAGCAAGCCAAGTTGCTGGATGCCTAAAAAGCTCTGTCTCAAGCCAAAGAAGCTTATTCTAATTTATTCCATTTTCATCCAATTAATTCCAATCAAAACTCCATCCTGGTATCTTTAAACTTGCTCATACTACTTTGTTGTCCAGTTGCATTTCATTGCACTAATTACATAATAACTACTCTGGTGATGTATTTACCATGTTAGCATCTTTTTCTCTTTGACAAATATGGCAAATGCAGGAATATTCTTTCTCTCTTCTGTGCTCCAAAATTGCTGCAATACTCCTTGTACTCTGAATGTGCTAAAAATGTTGAAGGTAATAACTAATTTTGTAATATGTAAGAGCAAACCACTGGGCCTGTGTCCTGTTTCACCTCTATCAGTATAATGAAATACTATTTCAGTGAAATCAAGAGCCACTAAGGTCTTTAAGAGTAGAATCATAAGACAGAGGCCAAAAAAAAACCCAACTACCAACTGAGCATTTGCTTATAACATTTGTGCTGTGCTGTATTTTAAAATTCATTAATCATTCACTAGGTGGGGCTGATAGCTCACAAGCAAGAAAAAGAAACAGCTGGAAAGGAATCACTTCAGTGTAAGTAAGGAATTGCTTCAGTGTAAGTAATGCTTTTCTTTCAAGGAAAATCTTTGAGTAGGGTACAACTAATAATTAGCCTGAAATTAAATTGGTTTGAGGTTTGACTTCTGTATGTGAAACTTTACTCCATTGATTAGAAAGTATTTGAATTATTTTAGGGGAAGGGGAGG
>WAAF01000254.1:17233-44254 GCA_013400475.1 Tricholaema leucomelas | reverse complement strand
GTGAAATTAAATTAAAGTAAAATAAAATACAAGTAAAATAAAATAAAATCAAGTAAAATAAAATAAAACAAAATAAAAGTAAAATAAAACAGAATAAATCAAACCAAAACAAAATAAAGATGAGTCAAACTCATCTGAGCAAACACAGACATCTTATCTCAGCTGTTCTCTAGCCCTCCCTTGCTATCAGAGGAGCCAAATGAACCTTTGTAAGGTGCAATTCACTCGATTCTAAATGTAGGTGTACAAAACAAATAAAGAATTGCTTGTCTGAGGCTCCTAATTCCCTTTTTTGATTGAAGAGCTAAAGGTAACTAGCAGGGCAAAGAAACCTCTTGCTTTTCATTGGTAAAGTTAGTCAATTAGGCAATCACATACACAGGAAGTCAATTTATAGGTAAGAGCCACTTAAGAACAACAATTCTTCTCACTAAATGAATTATTCTTGCCACAGGATATATGTCAGATCAAGCAATAAACCCAGATTAGCTTTTTTAATTTAAAGGCTCTTAAGCTGTTTTGAATTAATAAAATGATGTTGAACAGTCATTTTAAATACTATGCCAAGTATGAGGGGTCTTGCATTATTGATTGAAGGAAATTATTAAATACATAAAAAATAAACTGTGAGATTGTGGGGAAAGAAACCAGGCAGAGTCAGCAGAGAATGGCAGCAGAGATGAAGTTGTCTGAACATGTTTCTCCTTTATAATGCATGATATCCCCTAAAATTATTTCCATGATGACTTGTTTTTATTCTGTATGAAGACATGCCTGCTCTAGTTCTCCTATTTGTTATAGGAGCTTCAGCTGTTATTCCTGGTCAGCAACTTAGATGGAATTAAGTATACATATAGCATGATCAGATTTTTTTTTTCTTTTACTGCAGATATATGTGTTTGCAATAAGTAAGTTTCATGAATGACTCAATATTTAAACCTTTTACTGGCTCTATAAAAATTCAGAGCAAATAATTATTAGTTTTACTTATAAAGACTTTTTTCCATGCTAACTCTTGCTCAGAGATTGTACTGATTTATATCCTATAAAGAGAGACTGAAGGAATTGGGGCTGTTCAGTCTGCAGAGGAGAAGGCTCCAAAGTGACCTTATTGTGGCTTTTCAGTATCAGAAGGGGACCTAAAAGAAAGCTGGGGAGGGACTTTTTAGACTGTCAGGTAGAGATAGGACTGGGGGAAATGGAACAAAGCTAGAAATGGGTAGATTCAGACTGGATGTTAGGAAGAAGTTCTTCAGCATGAAGGTAGTGAAAGCCCGGAATGGGTTGCCCAGGATGGCGGTGGAAACCTCATCCTTGGAGGCGTTTAAGGCCAGGCTAGATGAGGCTCTGGGCAGCCTGATCTAGGGTAGGGTGTCCCTGGCCATGGCTAGATGATCCTTGTGGTCCCTTCCAACCCTGACTGATTCTATGAACCTCTGGAGGATATCTACTCCAGTTTCCCTGTTCAACCAGAGTCAGTTGCCCAGGACATCTAGATGGTTTTTTTTCAGTATCTCCGAGGACTGAGATGCCACAACCAGCCTACAAAACCTACTGCAGTGCTTAGCCTCACAGTAAAGAAGTGCTACCTGATGAAGCTCCTGTGCTTCAGTTTGCAGCCACTGTCTCTGGTTCTGTCACTAGGCACCACTGGGATGGATACTGTTCAATAACTTTATTAATGGCAAAGATCGAGTGCACCCTCAGCAAATTTGCTCATGGCACCAAGCTAAGTGATGCAGTTGATAAGCTGGAAGGAAAGTATGCCATCCAGAGAGACATTGAGAATCTTGAGAACTGAGCCATGGGGACCTCATTAAATTCAACAAGGCCAAGTGTAAAATCCTATACCTCTACCAGAGAACTCTACAGAATCAATTCAGACTTGGGCATGAATGCCTCAAGAGCAACCCCATGGAAAAAGACTGAGGGATACTTGCACATGAAAAACTAGGTAAGAACTGCTAATCGGAGTCACAGAACCACAGAATGTACACTTGCAGCCCAGAAAGCAAATGGTATCCTGGGCCACATTAAAAGAAGCATGGCCAGCAGGTCAAGGGAGGTGATTCTGAGCATCCTGATCTAGGTAAAGATGTTCCTTTTCATTGTAGATGGGTTGGACCTCTAATGGTCCTTTACAATACAATCTATTCTATGATCCTATGATTATGTCTCTCTACCTTCATCTCATGAGACCTTACATGGAGTACTGCACTCAGCTGTGGACAACTGTGGATCTATTCAGTTAGGCCCAGATGACAGCCATGAAAAATGGCTGAGAGTTGGAGTTTTCTATCCTGGAGAAGAAAAGGCTTCAGGAAAACCTTACTTCAACACTGCAACCCTTAAAGAGGACCTATAAGAAAGACAGATAACTTTTACCAAGACTTCTTGATATGCCAAGAGGTAACAGGACAGATTTAGTTTAGATAAAACGAAGAAGTTCTTTACAATAAGGATTGCTCAGAGAAGTCGTAGCTGCCTCATCACTTGGGCTGTTCAAAATCAAGTTGGATTGGGTTTTGAGCAACTTAATCTAGTGAAAGATATCCCTGCCTATGGCAAAAGAGTTGGACTAGATGACCTTTAAAGGTTCCTTCCAACCTAAGGCAATATATGATTCTATGAAAAGAAGCTGCCTCCACTCTTTTTATACCCTTAGAAGAGACCAAGTCTCTGATTGTATATTTTTCTGTCTTAAATCCTTCCTTTATGAGATATTCAACTATCTAAATAGAGCCTTACCTTTAAGTTAGACAAGAAAGCTCACAAAGTGAAAGAAGTAGGACAAGGGAATTTATTCTTTCCCTGTGCTCAGCACTGGTCAGGCGACACCTTGAGTGCTGTGTCCATCTCTGGGCTCCTCAATTCAAGAGAGATGCTGAGGTGCTGGAACATGTCCAGAGAAGGGCAACGAAGCTGTTGAGGGACCTGGAGCACAGCCCTGTGAGGAGAGGCTGAGGGAGCTGGGGGTGTGCAGCCTGCAGAAGAGGAGGCTCAGGGCAGACCTCACTGCTGTCTACAAGTACCTGAAGGGAGGTTGTAGCCAGGTAGGGTTGGTCTCTTCTGTCAGGCAGATAGCAACAGAACAAGGGGACACAGTCTTCAGTTGTGCCAGGGAGGTCTAGGCTGGATGTTAGGAGGAAGTTCTTGACAGAGAGAGTGATTTGGCATTGGAATGGGCTGCCCAGGGAGGTGGTGGAGTCACCATCCCTGAAGGTGTTCAAGAAAAGCCTGGATGAGGCACTTATTGCCATGGTCTAGTTGATTGGATAGTGCTGGGTGCTAGGTTGGACTGGATGATCTTGGAGGTCTCTTCCAACATGGTCGATTCTATGATTCTAAGTTCATAATTCTTTGCAAGATCTTTCTTCTCAGAGCATGTCTGAATTCAGTTCCATACAGAGGTCTCTTCAAGAACTGTAGCTTACAGAAGCAGTTTTTTTCCATCATAAGAGAACAATGAAAAGTCATCAGAAAGACAACGTTGTGTAAAAAGAATGGTAACAGCTGTTGAAGTGCTTTATGTTCTGCAGGGAAGAGTGGGTCTTGCTTGTTTCATATACTTGGTTATACCAGCCAAGCACAACGTTGCAGCAGCACATCATGTCACCATATACAGTCTTCAGTGTTCCTTCCTGTGGTGGGTGGACCCAACTGGCAGCTAAAGCCTCCACTCAGATGATCATTTATTCCCCCATGGTGGGATGAGAGAGAAAATAGGAGGAGCAAAAGGAAGAAAAACTTATGGATAGAGGTAAAGACAAATTAATAAGGGAAGAGGGGAGAAAAAAACAAACAGGCAAACCCCAAAATGATTCAAAGGCCTTTGCTGGCCTACTCTTACCAGCAGACAGACACCCAGCCACTGTTTGAGCAACAGCTACTTTTAAAGATCTTCCACCTCCTCAGTTTTACCACTGAGCACAACATCACACAATATGGAGTATCTCAGTGTCGATCAGCTGTCTCAGCTATGTCCCCTCCCTGGCTCTTGCCACCCTCAGCCTACTCCTTGAGTCAGAATGGGAAACAAGATCCTGATGCTCTGTAAGCACTGGCCAGGATTATCTAAAATGTTAATGTGTTACCAACATCATTTTGGTCACAAATCTAAAACACAGCACCATAAGGGCTGCTTTACAGAAAATTAACATCATCCCTGCCACACTCATTACATTTTCCTTAATTTATAAACAAATGCCTCCTCTTGAGAAAATGTATTCGAGGTGCTGCTAACATTCATGATGCCAAGTTATACACTGCAATGTAGCAAATGCCCTCAGAGACGAACAGTGAGAACTGATGTTGAGTTCAAGGCCATAAGGGATCCAGAAGAAGGTCCAGACAGATTCTCACACTGTTGACCAAAGCCCAGCAACTCTTAATGCACTAAGGTAAAAACTCATAACTCAGTTTAAATACAGCTGCAGAACAACCACAAGCAATAAGGTTTAAGTGGTCCTGAAGGAAACAAAAAGCTTGTGTGGTAAACTAGCACAGGAGAAAGTAGTGAAGAAACAGCAAAAAGTAATCAACAGAACAGACCACAGGAAACAATTAATAAAAAATGGATATAAAAGATGCAAAGTTTACCTGAACTGCTAGCAGAAAGGAACTGGCAATTGCCATATTAGATGATTTCATCTGAAGGAGAAGTTATTTGAGGTTTTCTTCAGCAGAAGAGCAAAAGCTTCTCTAGTTGGCTGATCAAGAAGTGACCTTGGCTATTGAATAAAATAAGTAATTCTGGGCAGGAACAGTAGATAGATTGTTGCATATTATTTAATATCCAGAACTTTAGTTTCCTTTGGTGAACACTGAAAAGATTTTTCTGTAGAGACTTTGATTCTGTCCCTGATAATATTAATTTAAATCTCAGACTGATTGGTTTAAAATTTCATCCTATGCTGATTGCCTTCACTCTCTTTGATCCATTTTAAAATTTCTTTTCAACAAGCATTATTTTAGATACTAAGTCAGTGGAGCTTTCCTTTGGAGTAACAAACCATAGAATCATAGAATCACAGAATCAACCAGGTTGGAAGAGACCTCCAAGCTCATCCAGTCCAACCTAGCACCCAGCCCTTGCCAATCAACTACACCATGGCACTAACTGCCTCATCCAGGCTTTGCTTCAACACTTCCAGGGATGGTGACTCCACCTCCCTGGGCAGCCCATTCCAATGCCAATCACTCTCTCTGCCAACAACTTCCTCCTAACACCCAGCCTAGACCTCCCCTGGCACAACTTGAGACTGTGTCCCCTTCTTCTGTTGCTGGTTGCCTGGCAAAAGATACCAACCCCCACCTGGCGACAGCCTCCTCCTTTCAGGTAGCTGTAGCCAGCAATGAGGTCACCCAAAAGGAGTGTTCTTCCTCTTGATATTTGCATGCAATCTCCCTTGGCATTGCTGGATTGTATCTCTTCAGTGAAGCCAAAATGCATTAGGTAGGTCAATGGTCAGGCCTGACTGCACATCTTTCATTCATCTCTGCTAGAACTTTGGGGCATTTGCCATAATGCAGCTACAATTAAAAATTAAAAATCTTGAATAACCTTCTTCACCAGTCTAAGAAAAACAGAGGTAACACTCAGCCTAGCATCACACAGCGATTACTAAACTCAGTTTTATGCATTAAACCCCATTTCTGAGCCAATTCCTAAGAAAATAAAAGCAACTTGTGTTCCTGTGCAGTTGGTGGATGTAAAGTTAGCCCTTACTTTGAAAATAAAACTGCTCAGATGTGTAGGTTGTTCTACAGAGCTACCTCCCCAGCTTCTCTTTTTTTACTTCCTACCACATTGTAAAAGGCAAGAAAATAAATAGGGTCTGAAAGTGGGTAGTGTTCAAAGATACCGAAAACAGCTTTCTTAACATAGCCCTGATTCCATACTCTCTTAAACTATTTTCACACAATGTGGACCAAACTGTGTGCCTTGTTCTGATCTGTCTGTTCTACTCAGCCAGCTAAAGGAAAGTGAGATCTGGTTGGTTTCAGCTGGACCATTTCCACACGAAAAGCAGAATATCCCTGGAGGGAGTGAAACTGTTCTAATAAGCACTTGCCAAATGAAACAGCAGAGAGCTGTCTTCAGAATTTCTAGGTTTCATCTTTTCTCATTTGCTGCTGCAAGAATGAGGTTACAACAGCTCCCAGGCTGTATGAAAGGATAGGGTTCAAATAACTCCATTGTAAAGAAATCACAACTGCTCCCAAAGAGCACAGCTTCATGTCAACTGGAGGGGAAGATTAAGCAGAGGATCTAGCCAGTAGCACTTGTCATTTTCAGGATGTGATTCTTGATCTCTGTCAAGGGAATTGAGTTTATGATATGGATTATCTGTAGTGTTGAATTCAGTGGACCTCAGGGCTCAATGGCTTGCACAGAATTCAAAAGCTGCAACAGACATATGGAGAAATAGTGGGACTGCCAAAAATCCATTCATTTTAACTCCTGATATTATGTAGTACTCACAAAGCTCGGTTTAAAAGCTTAAAAGATATATCAGTAAAAATTACTACTTCCATGGAAACTACAGTATGGCAGAAGCCAGTGAAACCACAAATAGTGCTGGCAAAGAGCAGGACACCACTGTCCAGCAGTCACAGCACAAAAACAAAGGAACACTGAACACTCTAGTATCTCTCACTCTGCACACAGTTAAATTGTGGAGAACCTCATACAAAGTGTTACCATCATCAAGAGAAAGTCACTTTACAAAAGGATTCATGACACTGTGAAAGGTTATTAAACATGTTGGGGTCCATGCAACTTCTGGCTTGTCAAGTCCCTGTACTGCTGGAAACTGTGATGGTGTTCTTGCAGAAAGTTTGCCCTAGATATGTCCTACCTGTCACACTCTTCTAACCTTTTCCCTCTATTGTGCCACATAAGGTTCAAGAGAGTCACTCTGGCTTTACATTGCAACTATGTTCCAGTATGATATCAAAACTCTTAAAAATTGGAGATACATGGCACAAACCCCAGTCAGTAATTTGCAATCAGTTGATTGTGAAGCACTACTCCTGTGAGAAGGGAATCAAGGCTATTTGAAAAGATAAAGGACAAATCCTGTCACTTGCACATCTTGGCTTTTTTCCTGCATATCACAGACTCATAGAACCAGGTTGGAAGGGACTTCCAAGATCATCCAGTCCACACTATCACCCAGCCCTAGACAATCAACTAGACCATGGCACTAAGTGACTCATCCAGGCTTTGCTTGAACACCTCCAGGCGACTCCACCACCTCCCTGGGCAGCCCATTCCAATGCCAGTCACTCTCTCTGGCAAGAACTTCCTCCTAACATCCAGCCTAGACCTCCCCTGGTGCAACTTGAGACTGTGTTCTCTTGTTCTGCCGCTGGTTGGCTGGGAGAAGAGACCAACCCCCACCTGTCTACAGTCTCATAATATTCCAGCTGGAAGAAGTTGCCATAAGATCTTAACTTTCAATAGCAGAGTGCAGAAGATCAAGGAAATATATTATAAAAGAGGTTTCTCTAACAGCTGGTTTTGTGCTGAAGGAAATTTTTCAACTCCCACAATCAACATACTGGGCTGCAACTGAAATTTCAGCATTCCAGGGAAAAAAAGAAACCCACAACATTCTATAGTGCCTTTTGAAATAATGAAATCTGTCTCTTTAGTCAGTGGTATCATGCCAGGGAAACACCAGCTGGAGCAATGGTAAAGACAGCAGTTCAGACAGATGTCACCAGACAGATGTCTGTTGTCACAGATATTCCTGACACAACAAAGCTGTGCTGTGTAACCCCTGTGGTCTAAACCACATCTCTGAACCACGTAGCCATGGGTCTATCCAATGCCACAAATTCCATGGGCCAAACTGCCTTGGAAACAGTTGTTCAGCAGCAGCAATTTACTGGCAGAGCGAGTAAGAACAAATGACTCTTCTTTGTACTGTTAGATTTGCTTTCGCCACTATGCCAATGGCACAAGAATATGGTTGCTTGGAGTGGGTTTGTCAAGGGAACAACAAAATCATGCTTGAGTTTCTCATGAGCTTCAAGAGCTCCCCAGAAGATGAAAAAAGTGTCAGTAGTCCCTGTTTCTCGTGCCTCTAATGGTAGAAAAAGGAAATCCTTTATGTTTGAGCCTTTCTACTATGAAAACATTCTTCTCATTTCCCTGAAATGTTCCAGCTTTATTTTATTGCTACATTTGAATATATTTTTCTAAACACTTCTCTAAAAAGTATTTTTTTTTTAAATGAAAACTGAAATTTACAACCAGCAGGGAGCCAGAACTCAGAAGTAAAACACTGTATCAAACTCAGATCTTCTGTCCAGTCACGTTGATATAAATTTACAATACGGAAGCTAAGGACACTGTGGAAGTTTGTTGGTCACATCACCTTCCTACAGTGAGAAGCTATCTTGAAGAATCATATTAAGAGCACAAACAGAACTGAAAGCATCACCTTACACATGGCTTTCCTCTGGTGCTTTGAAGAAAACACTCTACTTTTAGCAGGATATCACGCGTCAAAAAACTAGCTTTGAACTGACATAAATATACCTGCACACAGTCAATATTCAACAAAGGATATAGATAAATAGCAAACTGAACCTGCTCTCTCAAAACCTTATAAATAGGATTTCAAGAGCAAATCTAGAGTTTGTACGATGCTGTTAATTAGACACTTACTTTAACTAGGCAAAATCAGCACTTCTAGTCGTGTTTTTAGAAACACCAGTGGATCTGGACTAAAGGATAGAACAGAATAGAACAGAAGCAACTACCCCAAGGGTAGTTGTAGACGGCAATGAGATCACCCCTGAGCCTCCTCCTTTGCAGGCTGCACACCCCCAGCTCGCTCAGCCTCTCCTCACAGGGCTGTGTTCCAGGCTCCTCCCCAGCTTCATCACCCTTCTCTGGGCATCTTCCAGTATCTCAACATCTCTCTTGAATTGAGGAGCCCAAAAATGGACACAGCACTCAAGGTGTTGCCTGACCAGAGCTGAGTACAGGGGCAGAATAACCTCCCTTGTCCTACTGGCCACACTGTTCCTGATCCAGGCCAGGATGTCATTGGCTCTCCTGCCCACCTGGGCAGCACTGCCAGCTCATGTTCAGCTACTATCCACCAGTACCCCCAGGTCCCTCTCTGCCTGGCTGCTCTCCAGCCACTCTGTCCCCAGCCTGTAGCACTGCTTGGGGTTGTTGTGGTCAAAGTGTACAACCCTGCACTTGGCCTTGTTCAGCCTCATCCCACTGGCTTCTGCCCAGCCAGCCAGCCTGGCAAGGTCCCTCTGCAGGGCTCTCTTACCCTCCAACAGATCCACACCTACTCCTAGCTTGGTATCATCTGCAAACTTACTTATGCTGGACTCAATCTCCTCATCCAGATCATCAATGAAGATACTGAACAGGACTGGGCCCAGCACTGATCCCTGGCGAACACCACTAGTGACAGCTGCCAACTGGATGTGGCACCATTCACCACTATTCTCTGGGCCTGCCCCTCCAGCCAGTTCTTGACCCACTTCAGAGTGAATCTACCCAAGACATGAGCTGCCAGCTTTGCCAGGAGCTTGTTGTGGCAGGTGGTGTCAAAGGCTTTGCTGAAGTCCTGGTAGACTACACCCACAGCCTGCCCCACCTTCACCAGATGAAGCATTTTGTCCATAAATCATGGTGATAGGGGAGTGTTTTCAGATCTCCTTTGTAAAACAGCAAATATGCCTGCAAAAATTGCTTTGGCTGATAGAATGTCTACTGAAAAGAGGAGTCTGAAAAGAGCATGAGTGAGTAGTTTAATGACTGAACCATTACAGGTCTATTGCACTTGCTAAGACATCTTGCTGCTCCAAGGCACTTCTCGTTGACAGGTTTAAGGACTTTGTCTTACTGATAGCCTTAATGATTTTTTTAACTATTACTTTCAATTAAGTGCTGGCTTAAGTGCTATTTGTCAGAGAGACTCCACTCCTAAATGGCAGTCCTGAACTAAAAATGGGCTAGGTTTGGAAGCTGGCTGTACAACAGCAATTGCTGACAGTGCTGACGAAAAACTCATTCAAAATGTTGTGGTTATTCAACTGTTTTTCAAGTTGATTGTTTTAAACAACAAAACATAGAATGCCTATGCAAATAAGCAACTGTTTTTCTTCACAACACACATGGAATTCAGAATTTAAAGAGGTGGAAGGGGTCTCAGGAGCTCACCTAACCCTTCTGGCCTGTTTCAGGAAAGGGACCACCACAACTTCACCTTTCCTGACAGATCCTTGTCTGTGTCCCAGATGACCTCCACCATTGCTTTACCAAAACCTTCCTAATAGCTACAGAAAATGAATTTCCTGTCATTCACCTCCATTACATGCATACCTGTCCAGTGCAGCCAAGGAGAACAGAACATACCCTTCATCCTTGCAAGAAGCCTTTTAAGTATCTGACAACTGTTATAATGGCTGTTTCCCTCCATCATCATTATCCTACCTTTACTTTTCTGCTTGGGCCATGATTTCCAAACCTCAGCCTTGCTCTTCTCCTCCAGATGCTGACTTGATTTTGCCGGCAGTCACACTGAGCAGATTTCTACACCAGCAAGTGCTGAGCAGAGAGATTATTGCAGGTGTTGCAATATGGTAAATGTTGAGTTAATTTTCATGTAGTTTAGTTTACTGATATCCAAAAGACTGTAATCTCTGTGAATAAACGTTAGAAAGATACACGTGGGTGCAGCTGCATGCATCAAGTGACAGGGGATGAAAAGCTGGTGGCACAACAGGTGAAGCCACGTTTTGTGCGCAACAGGAACTCCCTCTCCCAGCAGGTTCCACCACAATGCAGGCAGCAAGGAGTAAGAGTCAGCAGAAAGATGCACATTTGCAAAATCAAGTATTTTAAATCTGTCCAAAACAATGTTTTCACGGAAGAGGCAACATAGTGAGGAGGTTGCGTCTAACTCTTCTACTGCTTTAACTGAGGAGCTTCGAAGTCTGCACAGAACAGTGCCCAAGATCTTCCAGGGTATGTTTGAAAACAAGGTGCCTGCAGTTAAGTTAAAACAGGCTCTTTCACGTACAGCAACTGGTCTTTATAATGACTGTTTTACTTGAGTGACTTCAGACTTGGCGTTCGTGGGAGTAGCAGAAGCGCGGACGCATTACCTGTCTAGAAACATGTTTGGGTTTGCGTATGCTGAGGGGGAGGCGGCTTCAAACTCGCCCTCTGAACTCTGCTGGAGAAGTTTGAAGGTCTGGTTTGTCCCTGGAGGAATTCTCCGGACTGTGCGGGTGCGAGCGGCCGGCTTGCGGCGGACTTCTGCTCCAGCGCCACGCCGACCGCAGCCGGGGGCTAGGGGGGCCAGGCCCTTGGCGTGGGCTGCTGGGCCCCGCGTCAGGGTGGGCGGCGGTGTAGCCCGGCCCATGCCCGCCTCCCCAGCTCCCGTCTGTGCTCCCCTCCGACATGACTCGCCATGGAATCGGGCCGACGCTGCTCAGGAGTTTGGGACCGGGACAGCGAGCAGAGGCTCCTTGCGAGCGGACGGCGACAGCCGGCGCCCAGCCGCTGGCGGCACAGCCGGGCGGCGGGCAGGTGAGGCGGGGCGGCGGCGCGGAGCGGCGGGGCTGGCCCTGGATCGCAGACGCGGCCGGACCGCGGCGGCTCCCTCAGCGAGGCTGGGGAGAGCGAGGGGGGCGGCTTGGGCAGCGGCTTGGGCCGCGGCGCAGGGAGGACCGCGAGCGCGGGGCGCGCGGGGAAGGGCGCGCCGGGGCTGAGGACGGAGTTGAGGCGCCGGAGCGGGCTGGGGCGCGGGGGGCGAGGCCGAGCAGCGGCGTAGCCCTCGAGATGCTATCGGAGCGCGGCGGGGCGGCCCCGCGGTGCCCGGACACCCCGCCGAAGCCTGTGTTCCGCGGTGTGCTGTCCTGGCTGGTTTCCTACGCTCGCCACTCCGCGGTTGGAGAGGAGCGCTGAAGCGCAGGGGCCGTCGCGGGCAGGTGGTGCCGGGCGCTTCCCGACGGTTGCCAGGGCAGACGGCGGGAGGTGAAGCCGAGCCAGGTACCGCTGTGTTTTTCTGCATCCTCACAGGTGTAGGCAGTGTTGGGCTCTTCAGCAGCCTGCCTGACCCCCGCCTCAGATGGAGGCATCGCTCGGAGGAAGTGGGGAAGTGTCCCTGGGACGGTAGCCAAAGCGAAGTGATACGTTTCAAGGCTGGCCCGACCACCACCCCGCCGCGGGGCAGTCTTTCCTGCGGCTTTGTTGTGCTTTCGATCCAGGAGAGTGTGGGCTGCTGCTGGCAGCTACAAGATGAAGTCGCCTCCTTGCTGCATGTCTCTTTCTTCTCAAGCATCCCTGGAGGAACCAGGGAGTAGCACATCCTTGGGTTCCCTGGACTGCAGTGTTTTCTCCAGTGAGGAAGAGCAGGGGCCCCTGCTACAGAAGGTCGTTCCCTCCTTGGACTGCTTTACCATCAACGTAGGAGGCAGCCGCTTTGTGATGTCCCAGCAAACTTTGTCTTGCTACCCTGACACCCGGCTTGGCAAACTGGCTGTAGTGGTGTCTGCAGCACGAGATGTAGCCTCTGGCCTCCTTGAGCTTTGTGACGATGCCAACCTCTTGGAGAATGAATATTTTTTTGACCGTAGCTCACAAGCATTTCACTACATCTTGAATTACTACCAGACTGGGAGGCTGCATGTGATGGAGCAGCTTTGTGCACTGTCTTTCCTGCAAGAGATCCAGTACTGGGGTTTGGACGAGCTCAGCATTGACTCCTGCTGCAGAGACCGGTGAGTTGTTGGACGATGCAGCATGTAGGATTGTGGCCTGAGTGAGTTCAGTATTGACTTGCATGCAGGGACATTCAGGTGAGAGATCAGCAGTTAAGGTATGTGAGTTAGAAGAGCATCAGGGTTGGACTAGATGACTTTTAAAGGTCACTTCCAACTCAGACTCTTCTATGACTGGGAAAAATGTGCTCAAAGCTGCGTGAATTCAGCCCTGAATCTGGCTCTAGAGGTGGATGGCTGTAAAGTGGAAGATGGGTTGGGTGAGATCACTGTTGAACTTTCCTAAGGAACAGATTGGTGGCAGGCTCAAGATAGTGAAACCCTAATAGGAGGAGAGTGTGAGTTGTCCTGCATGGGCTTTGGACTGGCTGGGAACAATGCTGGAGATGAAAAAGACTGAAAAAGGAGAGATGTCCCTTGAGTCATCCAGTTTGGGATTATCCCAGTTTAAGAGATTGGGTGTGGAGCAGAGCATGGTGTGTGGAGGAGTTTGAGCCTCCTTAACCCACACTTTCCATTCTGGAGGATTTCCAGATCCAGGATGGAAAGGCAGAAGAGGGGGGTGGTCACCTGCCAGGCTGAGTGTGGGTGGCATGATGGGAAGCATTGCACATGGATATAGCAGCTTACAGGGAGGGGGCAGCAACAGTGGGAACATGGCTCGCTGTAGACAAATTGTCACTGGCAGCTTAGGAATGAGGTGGGTTTGGGCTCAACCACCCCCAGGACATTTCTGTTAATTCTATTTGCAGCTATTTTCTTTTCACCTCTTTTAGTGTTACAGGTTTCTTTCTTTATATTAAAGAAATGAATTCTCTAAGGAGCATAACTGCTATTTCTTTAGAGAGGCTATGGCAACATTATTAGAAAGAAACAAGTAACCCTGCTTCAAAAAGTTACTGAAGATACCCCACCTTATTTAGCATGGTCCAGCTCTGCAGCTGAAGAGTTGGATCCTAGTTTCAGTCCTGTTCTTCTTCTTTCCTGCTAGGCACAACTGAACACTCCTACTTCGTTGGTGGTACGAGGAGCTACAGAGCTCTTTGCTACATGCAGAAGTATCTGTGTGTCTGATGGAGGCAAAACTGCACAGCCTCTTTGTCTAAGGCTTGAGCTTTGCATCAGTCTAGAAATAAAGACACAAAAGAAAATGATATTTTTTAGTGTACTTTGGAAATGGTTTCGTTTCTTGAAATTGTTCTGGAAATGCACTCTTGTTCTGACAAAACAAGCAGCTGCATTTCCATACAGTCTGGGAGGTTTATTCAGCACAGATGCTTGTACACTTTGTTGTGTCAGGACCCATATACTTAAAGAAGGATAATTTAATTTTGCCTGTATTGATCAGGACTGGGTGATAGGTTGGACTGGATGATCTTGGAGGTCTCTTCCTACCTGATTGCTTCTATGATTCTATGATCAGAACTTCACCCATGAACTGCATGGTTTTTATTATGCCTTTCCCTGTAGTATTTCAGATGCACACCAATCTAATAAAAATGTGATCTAATTAATAAAACTGAGGACAGCTTAGAAAGAGAGGGTCTGATTGTGCCAGGATTGTTTACAAGAAGGCATATTAGTCATGCAACAGATCCTACTGTAGTCAACATGATCCATATAAGTAATGCACCCTCAGAATAAAATTACTCTGCACAAAAAAAAACCTGTCACTGATGTGAAATGGGAGAACAGAAATATCAGGTCAGTGGAAATGTGCTGCAGGGTCTCAATTAGTAAAATCTTCAACTGTATTCTTGACCTCAGGATTTTCTGAGCTCGCATATGTTGTGTTTTAGTGTGTGTTCCTAATGTCTCACATGGTAGGAAGATAAATGTGTGCATACTGGTATAAAAAATGTCTTTATGGGGGTTTCCTGGGCAGGTACTTCAGGAGGAAGGAGCTGAGTGAAGCTTTGGACATCAAGAAAGATGCAGAAGAACTGGATGCCCAAGATGAAGAAGAGGACTTTTCTGGTAGCCTCTGTCCCAGTGTCAGAAAGAAACTTTGGGAAGTTTTGGAAAAACCTGGCTCCTCTGCAGCAGCCAGGACATTTGGCACTCTGTCCATGGCTTTTGTTGTTGTGTCCATTGCCAACATGGCTTTGATTTCAGTAGAGCTGAGCTGGCTGGCACCACCGCTGCTGGATGCCTTAGAGTACCTGTGCATTGCGTGGTTCACCGTGGAGTTTGTTCTGAGGTTCCTCTGTGCACGGGATCGGTGTCGCTTCCTAAGGAATGTGGCAAATATCATAGACCTCCTTGCTATTTTACCTTTCTACATCACCCTACTGGTAGAGAGCCTGTGTGGTGGGGAGAGCTCCCAAGAACTGGAGAACGTGGGGCGTATTGTCCAAGTCTTGAGATTGCTCAGAGCCCTGCGAATGCTGAAGCTGGGACGACATTCAACAGGTACTTTCAGTCACTACTGTGGTACTTCCCAATTTTGCTGCCTGCAGCAGTTGTCCCTGGACATAGTCCTCTTCTTTGTGTGCATTTTTGGCTAATCTCTCTTCACTCAATCTGTTAGCAGGAATGGCTTGTAAAAATCTCGCTTTTGGATATTGATCACCAAGTGGCAAGGGCCTTCTCTGATCAATTTTAGCTCTTTTTAAAGCCAGTATATGTTGTTTGCCTAGAAGATTTAGAAAAACAGGCCCCAAATTTGAATGCTGCAAGTCATTACCACTCACTCACAATGCCTTAAGTTTATAAACATGTATTTGAGTACATTTTATTAGGGATGAAGCAAAGGAAGAAGCAGACATGCTCTTTGTATTACAAAAAGCCCACTACTGACCACTTACACTTACCTTTCACAATTTGTTTTGTTAAAAAGAAAGAAATATGTCATGATTTAGTCTACATCATAGATCCTGGAAGTAATCACAACAGAGAACATTTTAAGAAAATTTGAAACTGAATCTTACTAGGTTGAGGGACCCTCGGGCCCTGGTGAGTGCCTGTGTGGCATAAGGAGTACAGCCAGAGGCTGCATACTGAGTTGGACCTAGGTGCAGCACTGAACAGCAGTGTCAGGTTCAGTCAGAGTTCCCCTGTTGGTGTGAGGCCCTTTGTGTCCAAGTGCTCCTGACAGGTCAGCAGAAAAATGGATGCAAGCAGGGATAGAGTGGAAGGTGAAACACATTTCTGATAACATTTTTGTTTGCTCTGAGTGGTGAAGGCATAAAAGGTGAAGTTTTCAGTGGAAACTTTCAGAGGAAACTGGAAATGATGGAAGGTGCTGTGTTTCTCCTTGCCTCATTCCTATTGCTACTTCATGACATGTCCATGCCTGGCTATGTGAAAAAACAGGAGCTCCCACCACACCCTCTCCATACCGTGATGTTTTCATGGCATATTCAAAATGACTTAATTAAGTTCCTTCTTAAATCAATGCTGACAGGAAAATGTTCAGCTATCACACTCAGGGCTTTGAACAATTAGATCCTAACAGTAAACTATGGTCTCTGTTCTGCAACATTTGTCTGTTCTGAAGACAGTGATGATCATTCTTACTTGGGACTCAGTGTACCCTTCCAGGATTTCCTGCCATGAAGTTTGATTACTTTCCAGTTCTTAGAGAGCCTTCTCCACCCTCTTTGTGAACTGAATGCAGTTCAGCAGATATTTCAGTATGCTTGCAGCAGCAGAATGTCTCTTTATTCCCACTGTTGGACAGTGAACTTGCCTACCAATGGCAGAGAGTAATGCAGCTAAGCATAAACACAAGGAGGGATATTAATGTTATTTGCCTATGCTAGATTATGCCTACATTCATGCATAACTGCTCTTTAGAAAGCAGGGAAAGGAAACTTACAATGATCCTCTCTGCCAGTGGGTTTGTTTTGCTTCATTATAAGTTTGCAGAACTTGGTGGGGTTTTATCACGGGAAAAGGCTGTGATCCGCTTTTGTTGGGAGCTGTAATTTGAATGCACTCCTCTCTGCACTTTGAGAATAAGAAAAAGATTTGAACTCATTCAGGCATTTTTGTTCTGAAAAACCAAACAGTGATCACAAAAGTAGGCTAATTCTGAAGTTTCCAGTCTGTCATGTAGTATTGTTATAGAATGAATGCATGAAACTGTTCTGTGGTTCTTTCTGTCATAGAATCGTAGAATCAACCAGGTTGGAAGAGACCTGCAAGGTCATCCAGTCCAACCTAGCACCCAGCCCTATCCTGTCAACTAGACCATGGCACTAAGTGCTCCATCTAGTCTTTTCTTGAACACCTCCAGGCACAGCCACTCCACCACCTCCCTGGGCAGCCCATTCCAATGCCAGTCACTCTCTGTGCAGAACTTCCTCCTAACATCCAGCCTAGACCTCCCCCAGCACACCTTGAGACTGTGTCCCCTTGTTCTGCTGCTAGGGGACACAGTCTCAAGTTGTGCTGGAGGAGGTCTATGTTGGATGTTAGGAGGAACTTCAAAAGCAGGCTAATTCTGAAGTTCCCAGTCTATCGTGTAGTACTGTTATAGAATGAATGCCTGAAACTGTTCTGTGGTTCTTTCTATCAGCTTGAAACCAGATATTTCAGATGTTTCTGTAGTAACTCTTAACTTCAGGTATGTTAACTTTTAGGAATGGCCTAAACTTTTCTGTCTTTTTTTCATTCCTAAATTCATTACAATATTGTCAGTGTTTCTGTCACAGTATTAAGTATCAATAATACTGAGTTTAGGACTTCTATATAAGGTAGAAGTGAATGATATAAATTATATAAATACTTAGTCTCCTAGTCTGGAAGTGAGCTATAATCTTTCTAATGGAACCAAAGCACCATTTTTGTCATATAAAAATCAACCTATGTATATACTTCCACCGTCCAGAGCAGCGTTGCCACGTTGTACTTACTTCTTTGATGCTTTGGTTGGTGCCCACTTCGGCCAGGAGCACTAAATTGTAGCTGTATAATTGAAATGTTCAAAGTCAGAGGATGTGGTGCAACTAAGATGAAATGTAGCCCAAATAAGTTAGAAACATGCCCTAGCAGATCTGAAGCCCTTTTTCTCACCGCTGGAGGTATGTAGCAGAAAGAAAACTTTTGTGGTTCAGAGCATGAGCTTAAGCACAGCTGCTAATATAAAATGAACCCCCTGATTACCACAGATAGCAGCATCTGTGCACATAGAATCATAGAACCATAGAATGGTTTAGGTTGGAAGGGACCTCAAGGATCATCCAGCTCCAACCCCCTGCCATAAGCAGGGACACCTCCCACTAGAGCAGCTTGCTCAAGGCCTCATCCAGCCTGGCCTTAAACGCCTCCAGGGAGGAAGTATCCACAACCTCCCTGGGCAACCTGTGCCAGTGTCTTACACCCTCACTGTAAAGAACTTCCTCCTAACATCCAGTCTAAATCTCCCCTCTTCCAGCTTAAACCCATTCCCCCTCATCCTGACATTACTAGATGTTGTCAATAGTCCCTCCCCAGCCTTCCTGTAGGCTCCCTTCAGATACTGGAAAGCCACTCTAAGGTCTCCTCGAAGCCTTCTCTTCTCCAGGCTGCAGAGCCCCAACTCTCTCAGCCTGTCCTCATAGCAGAGCTGCTGCAGCCCTCTGATCATCTTCGTGGCTCTCCTCTGGACTGGCTCCAACAGTTCCATGTCCTTCTTGTGCTGGGGGCTCCAGAACTGCACACAGTACTCCAGGTCTGACGAGAGCAAAGGGGGAGAATCACCTCCTTTGCCCTGCTGGCCACACTACTGTCCACATACTTAAGGCAGCCATGATAAATCTCAGTGTTTAATGGTAACTCTCACTACTCTTTTGCTCTCTTGCCTTGGATCCAGCAGCTTAAAGTCCCAGTGAAGCTTCTTTCTGTCTCCTGCATGCTCAAACTAGAGAAAGCTTCATGCACTGCTCACTTGCAAAATCAGAAGAGAACATTCGTGGCTGCAGGCAGCAACTCCTCTTTCACCAAGTAAAGGTGTTCGCAGTCACAAGGACATCATCTCTGTCATGCTGTGCAGATCCACAGTAAAGCTGGGATCACACCAGCGGCCTGACTCTGCTGTCAGGGACAGAAATGTTAGTTAAAAAACCCTTATCAATCTTTTCTTTAAAGAAATGGCAACTTAACTCTTTTTGTGTGGAAGGAAAATAAAAAGAAATGAAAGAATCATATCTTTCTGTTTGAAAGCTGAACCCAGCTAGTAGGAGGGATGTGATGCCTGGAAATACCTGGGATAGACTGGGTGAGTGTGTAATTATTTATGCAAAGTGCTACACTTCATCAAGGAACAGCTGAGAAATGAGTAGTACCTCTCTCCAGGTAATGTATAGCTAGAGGATTAGACCACTCTTCTGAAATGAAAAATGTGGATTTGAGTGGCTTTAAGAATAGGCAAAAGCTGAACCTGCATTTCTCACATTCTCTCATGCTCCTCATCTGTTGGCTTCCTTCTGGGGCCACGTTTTGTGTGAAGCCTTGCTGGTCCTTCTCTGGGAAGCACTTATAGATTGGCTTCTTGAGGAGAAGTAGGATGTAAGCATCTTAACTTCTGATGGCAGTGAGTATATGTTTGAGAGAATGTTGTAGCATATGTCAGGGTGAGATGCCTCTAGGGACATGAAAAAGTGAAGCTTCGGCATTTTTAGTGCCAAAAATTTAGAATCATTTCAATTCTGTGTGTGAATTGAAGCCACTGAACATCAGCTTTTACTAGGAAGATGCTTTGGTCAACAAAGAGATGGAACTTGACCTGCATGACAGAAACACCTTTCCTCCTGATAGACCCAGAGGTGGGGCTGCTTGCCTGCCCTGTGCCAGCTCTGTTACAGCACCTTAGCTTCTGCCAGCACAAGTAACCAAACTGTTATAGCTCCTGGCAAGGATTTCTCATAGGAAGTCATAACACTTGCTGAGATGTCTCATAGTTACAGTAATATAAAGTTGGTAGGAAAAAAAATGTCGAGAAAGGAAACATTCCCTGCAAACCCTAGTGTGTGCTTTTACAGTTTACTCTACATAAACAAAAAAAAATAAAACCCCAGCAGACCTGAAGGAAAAAAAGGAAGCTAAAAGCAAGAAGAAATTTTAACTTCTTACACTTTGGAGATTGAGAAGAGGAAGGAAGAGCAAATCTGAGTGTTTATTATGCTATGGAGCATATGAAGTCTGCAAGCAGAGGCAGCGCTCCAACAGGCTATTTTGCAAACGCTAGTTCAGTTAGAAGTGTACCCTGTGAAGAGTAATTCCTAAGCACTGCCTGGTGGGTTTCTCATTTATAAAAGAAAATGTATTTTTTAAAGAGACTACTAAACCCAAATCCAAAGTCACTTGTGATTCAGAACATCATTTCAGTCTCCCTCATGTCTTAGCTGAGTTGGTACCCTCTTGTCTTCCCGTCTTGTTTGGTGTGTGCAGAATTTGTGTGTTGCACTATTAGTGGATTTCCTTTCCTGCTTGCTTTGTTAAGCAGTCTAGCCTTGAGGCTGCAGCTCTAAAAGGAGTGGGGAGGGGTTACAGAGAATGGTCAGCTCTGACCAAAATGTGCAGTTTGTAGGACTGATACATTACTGCATCCAGTTCTGGAGCCCCTATTACAAGAGGGATATGGATGTGCTGGAAAGTGTCCCGAGAAGGGCCATGAGGATGATCAGAGGGCTGGAGCACCTCTGCTATGAGGAGAGACTGAGGGAGCTGAGGCTGTTCAGTCTGCAGAGGAGAAGGCTCCAAAGTAACCTTATTATGGCCCTTCAGTATCTTAAGGGGGCTACAGGAAAGTTGGGGAGGGACTTTTTAGGCTGTCAGGTAATGACAGGACAGGGGGGAATTGAACAAAGCTGGAAATGGGAAGACTGGATGTTAGGNGGGGGTGGGTGAGGGGAAAGAGGGGTGGAAGAAATGCTATAAAAGAATTGAGAACTATAAAAATATTTCAAACAGTCCCTAGCAAAGAAAAAGTTAGTGACTCAGCAAACTGGACTCTAAGGACACACCTGGGAACACAAATTTGGTAAGGTGAAGGTCACTTGGTCTAAATGAGAACTGTGACAATGGCTAGAAAAGAGGAGGTTGGCACATTCAGACTCAAAGTAGAGGACAGATGTTTTTGACTGGTTATTTAGACACCACATTAAAAAACTCTNGCCTGATCTAGTGTGAGGTGTCTCTGCCCATGCCAAGGGGGTTGGAACTAGGTGATCCATGTGGTCCCTTCCAACCCTGACTGATTCTATGATTCTGTGATTCTGTGATTCTGTCAGTGAATTAACAGACTACATATTTGTGGAAGAATTAGCTATCTCCAGTTTTGACACCAGCACAGCTGCTGCTGGAATGCTTTATCTGTTTTGATGNGGACAGATGTTTTTGACTGGTTATTTAGACACCACATTAAAAAACTCTAGGAATAAAATCATAGAATCAACCAGGTTGGAAGAGACCTCCAAGATTATCCAGTCCAACCTAGCACCCATCCCTGTCCAATCAACAAGGTCTACTATTAGGTCTTCTGTTACACACAATTACTACACCAAGACTGATTGGTTCTTCGAAGTTATATGCACAACACAGTTCAAGTGATAAGTAGTGAGGAGAATTTCCATGCCCTTTATTAAGGAAATGGAGATGATTGCATTAGTTCAGTCTAGGATTTTTATCTATTCCTTTAAATCACATTTCCCCAGTAGTAC
This sequence comes from Tricholaema leucomelas, assembly GCA_013400475.1. Taxonomy (NCBI): domain Eukaryota; kingdom Metazoa; phylum Chordata; class Aves; order Piciformes; family Lybiidae; genus Tricholaema lacrymosa; species Tricholaema leucomelas. The sequence continues at coordinate 22,841 of WAAF01000254.1, read as the reverse complement.
TGAGAGCAGCCCCCCTTTTTCTTACATTATCACAGTATCACTAAGGTTGGAAGAGACCTCATAGATCATCAAGTCCAAGCTGTTACCACAGAGCTCAAGGCTAGACCATGGCACCGAGTGCCACGTCCAATCCTGCCTTGAACAGCTCCAGGGACGGCAACTCCACCACCTCCCTGGGCAGCCCATTCCAGTAGCCAATGACTCTCTCAGTGAAGAACTTTCTCCTCACCTCAAGCCTAAATTTCCCCTGGTGCAGCCTGAGGCTGTGTCCTCTTGTTCTGGTGCTGGCTGCCTCAGAGAAGAAGGCAACCTCCTGCTGGCTACAACCACCCCTCAGGTAGTTGTAGACAGCAATAAGGTCACCCCTGAGCCTCCTCTTCTCCAGGCTAAACAATCCCAGCTCCCTCAGCCTCTCCTCGTAGGGCTGTGCTCAAGGCCTCTCACCAGCCTCGTTGCCCTTCTCTGGACACCTTCAAGCATCTTAATGTCCCTCTTAAACTGGGAGGCCCAGAACTGGACATTATGGTCACTAGCAGAGGAAACCATAAGGCAGTCAGCTGTTAAGTGAGAGATGTTTTGCCAGGTTCTGATGACAGCTATGTGAATCAACCTGCTGACAGCATTTCTTCTCCTTCAGGCTTGCGGTCTCTGGGGATGACTATCGCACAGTGCTACGAGGAGGTTGGCCTGCTGCTGCTTTTCCTCTCCGTAGGAATCTCTATATTTTCCACGGTGGAGTACTTTGTTGAGCAAGGTGTGCCAGGCACAACATTCACAAGCGTTCCTGGTGCCTGGTGGTGGGCCACAACTTCCATGACAACTGTTGGCTACGGTGACATTAGACCAGACACCACCATTGGTAAGGTAGTGGCCTTTATGTGTATCCTGTCAGGAATACTGGTGTTGGCTTTGCCGATAGCTATAATAAATGACCGTTTTTCTGCCTGTTACTTTACACTGAAGATAAAAGAAGCTGCCCTTCGGCAACGTGAGGCTTTAAAGAAACTCACCAAGAACTCCTCCAGCGACTCAAATATCAACGTCAACCTGCGGGACATTTATGCACGCAGCGTCATGGATATGCTGCGCTTGAGAAGCAGAGAGAGGGCAAGCACAAGGAGCAGTGGAGCAGATGACTTTTGGTTTTGACTTTGAAGTTGTTTGGCCTCGTACAGCAAATAGATGACTTTGTAAACGTGGTGTTAAGCATCCCTATTTTTATTATTTGCCACAGTGTGTTTGCTCTTCCAGCTGGAGTTTTACTTTCTTGGACAGACTGAGCTAACTGCTTTAAACAAAAGGCTGAATTCGTAATAGGGATTTTCTCCAGGAGCCCTGAAACCTGTTCTAGAACTGAATTGTAATGGGTAAGACAGGAAGCAATGGGCCCATCAAAGTAAAATGATGACACAAACACTTGTCTGTGAGTCATGTTCTTGCTAATATGTGTTAATAAAGTCATAGTGAAAATTGCCCCAGTCTTGTGAATTTGAAAGATCTGTAAGATTCATATTTGCACTGGGTGAACAATGTCCTTGTCTTCTACTCCAAAAGAGGCTCTTGACCCACTATTAGAGTTCACTGACCCATTATTACAAAAATCCCTCATTAAAATGTCTTGTTCCAGAGGAAAACTGAGCACTTGTTAGACTGGATGTTTAGTCTGATGTAGTAAACAAACTTAAAGGAATCAAAGGTATTTTCAGTCAAGTTTCCCACCACTTACCTCTCAGGTTAGTACTCAGGCCACATCTTGAGTACTGTGTCCAGTTCTGGGCTCCTTGATTCAGGAGAGATGTTGAGATACTGGAATGTGTCCAGAGAAGAGTGACAAAGCTGTGAGATGCCTGGAACACAGCTCTGTGAGGAGAGGCTGAGGGAGCTTGGGGTGTTTAGCCAGGAGAAGACGAGGCTCGGGGCAGACCTCATTGCCGTCTGCAACTACCTGAAGGGAGGCTGTAGCCAGGTGGGGTTGGTCTCTTCTGCCAGCCAACCAGCAACAGAACAAGGGGACACATTCTCAAGTTGTGCCAGGGGAGGTCTAGGCTGGATGTTAGGAGGAAGTTCTTCATGGAGAGAGTGATTGGCATTGGAATGGGCTGCCCAGAGAGGTGGTAGAGTTGCTGTCCATGGAGGTGTTGAAGCAAAGCCTGGATGAGGCACTTAGTGCCATGGTCTGGTTGATTGTTTAGGGCTGGGTGCTAGGTTGGACTGGATGACCTTGGAGGTCTCTTCCAACCTGTTTGATACTACGATTCTATGATTCTACCTCTCCAGTGGCCTAATGTCATTCTTAGCAAATAAAACTTCAACATTAATTTCATTGTCCCAGACTATGACATGGCCACGTGTTGCATATAACTCAGCTGGTAGGTGAAATAAAAAAAAACTTTCTTCATGTCACTTTTCTTTTGGGCAATATAAATACAATCTTTCTATACATTTGATATTAACATACTGAAAAGAAGCATCTGAGAGTGGATTATTTAGTTTTATAAGGTATTTATGTGCAGAAGATTTAAACTGCCTTTGGAGAGACATGAATGGGTGAATGGGTGAATGAGCCCTGTGAAGAGGGACCTGGGAGTGCTGGTGGATAACAAGTTAACCACGGCACAGCAATGTGCCCTTGTGGCCAAGAAGGCCAATGGAATCTTGGGGTGTATTAAGAAGAGTGTGTCCAGCAGATCAAGGGAGGATCTTCTTCTCCTCTACTCTGCCATGGTGAGACCTCATCTTCAATACTGTGTTCAGTTTTGAGCTCCCCAGTTTAAGAGGGACATGGGTTTGCTGGAGAGGGTCCAGCAGAGAGCTACGAGGATGATTAGGGGACTGGAGGGAATGGCTTATGAGGAGAGGCTGAGAGACCTGGGGCTGTTCAGCCTGGAGAAGAGAAAGTTGAGAGGGGATTTGATAAATATTTATAAACAGCTGAGGGCTGGGGGTCAGGAAGGGGGGGACAGGCTCTGCTCACTTGCTCCCTGGGATAGGGCAAGGAGCAGTGGATGTAAGTTGCAGCAGTTGCAGCAGTTGCAGGATGTAAGAGGTTCCACCTCAACACAATGGGGAACTTTACTGTAAGGGTCACAGAGCACTGGAACAGGCTCCCTGGAGAAGTTGTGGAGTCTCCTTCTCTGGAGACTTTCAAGGCCTGTCTGGATGTGTTACTCTGATCAGTGCTAGATTGTGTGGTCCTGCTCTGGCAGGGGGCTTGGACTCTATGATCTCCTTGGGTCCCTTCCAACCCCTAACATCCTGTGACCCTGTGAAATAATCTGCTTGTATTAAACATTGAGTAACACTTGTTTTGGAACAGCAATGCATTTTTCCACCCCTTCTCTATAAATGCTGATGTAAACATAACACAACAAGCAAAGTTTTCAAGGGCTCCAACTTTGATGCAAACAGCATTTCAGCATGAAACTTCTTCCCATTTGTTAGCTGGCATCAGTCAGCATTTGAGTTTGTAGCCAGTGCAGCACATGGAGCTGTCACCAGGGTCAGAAAGAAAACAGGAGAGCAGAAGTAAGTGTCTTGCTCTATCAGAAATTGTCTAGGTGTGAATTCTGTAGGTCAGCACAGAGATCAGTGTTACACAGACAACCTACTGTGTTACCAGTGCTCCCCTCTGCCCTGTCAATCCATCACACAACTCCTGTTCTCCAGGAGAGCAAATTAATTCTGCAGGGGAAGGTTTGATGCAGCCCATTGCAGGGTATTATTTCATAGCTGCTCAGAGCAGGAAGTCTCTTGGGCTGCACAAATTGTACAGGCTGTTTCTCATTCAAAAGTCATTCTAATTATAGAGAATTAGGAAGAAGCTTTCATTGTTGGAAGACTATTTTGTAGTGTCTTTTGTGCTTTCTTGTGCAGCATCTGATCTCTGTTTAGGGAAGGAAATGCAGTTAGGTGGCTGATTGATTGTCTTTAGAGAAAGGCTGCTTTTATTGCAGCCTGTGTTTTCTATAAGGACCAACAAGAACAAGAGAAACACTCTGGGATGTATCAGTTGATTCATTCACCAGTTCTGGAGAGAAAGTTTTCCTAGGAATGCCCACGGGAAAATGTGCCTGAGACTGTCCAGTAGTTGCCTTGGCTTCTATTTGCAGACCTTTTGATTTTAAGTGCAAAGTCTCCCAAACATTGTTTGTCAGTCATGCTGTTTATGAAGCAAGGTTGTCTATCACATTCTGGGGCTGAGACTAGCAAACTGGTTTGCAGATGAAGGCAAAGTCTTCTTTCAGCTCTTACAGACAGAGCATTCATACTGAACACCAAACTGTGCAGGACATTACAACTCTAAAACATGAAGGTACACCATGTACTTACCACCACAGATTGGGGAAACAGCTCACTCTCCACTAAGGCACCAACATAAGGATGTTACTGTGCTATCTTAAGAATCACTCTGAAGTGTCTTCACACCTGTTCTGTCACAGCAGACTTGGAAGAAAGGATCATGTATTCAACCATCAGTAACACTGGCTGGAAAACCAGCACCTTAGCATAAAACATCTCTTTTTTTGTTTGTTTCTGAGGAACTGATATGAAAGGATACTTATCATGGAGGTCTCTTCCAACCTAGTTGATTCTATTCTATTCTACTTAGTGTAATCCTTCATTAAACCTGTGCAGAAGAGATAGAACCTGTGAAATGGCTAAAGTGTGCATGACTGCCACTGCCTAATACATGAACCTGTTTCTCAGCAGAACCCAAAAGAGAATTCAGAGTGGCCTCTGGCAATTGCCATATGAAGCAAGCACAGTGAATTCACTTGTCCTAAACATAGCGTTTCAACACAACCAGGAAAGGGCAATTGGCTTGAAAGTAGTTATCTTTTAACTAATGATGTCACTCTTTGGAATGGGCTGCCCAGGGAGGTGGTGGAGTCACCATCCCTGGAGGTGTTCAAGCAAAGCCTGGATGAGGCACTTAGTGCCATGGTCTAGTTGACTGGATAGGGCTGGGTGCTAGCTTGGACTGGCTGATCTTGGAGGTCTCTTCCAACCTGCTTGATTCTGTGATTCTTTACAGATGGCCCTGATACAGATTTCTGAGTTGTAGCTCTCAGCCTGAGGTAGGAAATATATTATTCAATCTAATCCTGGTGCATTATGGAAAAATATCCCAAGATGAGCATCCCTCTTGATGTACGGAAAACGAGACCTCACAACAGGCAAAGTGTTGTCAGGAAAGATCAGTTTTAATCAGCGCTGGGTGACAAGGGGAGGTCATCCTCCAAGGCCCTTGCACACCTTCACCTTGTTCAGGTGAAATATTTATGCTACAAAATTATCAGTCCGCGGCTTGGATGGTAACACTCTGTGCTGGGTGAGGAACTGACTGGAGGGCCGAGCCCAGAGAGTGGTGGTGAATGGTGTCACATCCAGCTGGCAGCTGTCACTAGTGGTGTCCCTCAGGGATCAGTGCTGGGCCCCATCCTCTTTAACATCTTCATAGATGATCTGGATGAGGGCATGGAGTCAGTCATCAGCAAGTTTGCAGATGACACTAAGCTGGGGGCAGATGTGACTGAGTTGGAGGGCAGAAGGGCTCTGCAGCGGGACCTTGACCGCCTGGACAGATGGGCAGAGTCCAGGGGGATGG
>WAAF01000254.1:0-16996 GCA_013400475.1 Tricholaema leucomelas | reverse complement strand
TTCACTGAGAGAGTCATTGGCTACTGGAATGGGCTGCCCAGGGAGGTGGTGGAGTCGCCGTCCCTGGAGCTGTTCAAGGCAGGATTGGACGTGGCACTTGGTGCCATGGTCTAGCCTTGAGCTCTGTGGTAAAGGGTTGGACTTGATGATCTGTGAGGTCTCTTCCAACCTTGGTGATACTGTGAGACTGTGATACTGTGATACATATTCAGCACAGGGGTAGGGTTATTACAGTTAGTACTGGCAATAGGAGCAGTTAGTACAATCCGTTCCTGGATCTCTTTTCCATCCTCTCCCACCTCATCACACATGTTCATTGCCACCTGGTGGTTGTCTTTTGGGGTCTTTGGGAGGAAGGTCGATGTCTTCCTCGCACTGACCTCTCTACCTTTCATCCACCTGGCATCAGTTTTAGGTCACAATCTTGGCTGGAGTTTCCAATGTCCTCATCTTTGAATACAGTATTCTGCTTCTCCATGAGAGTGTTTCAAGACCCTCTCATGCTCAGTTCACCTCCTGTGTGTTTATCTGATTGATGATGCTTAATATTGGTGCTCACACAGTTAATGATTTAGCTAGGTTTCTGCACTCTATGTTCTCTATCCCTTTCTCCCATATCACTCTGCCTAAGAGCCACTGTCCTGTGAAGCAGCATTCATAAACTCATAGCTCTTTTGTCCTAAACTAGCAGCATCATTACAGCCTTTATGTCACAAATTGCTCCATGGGATCCCTCCGTGGCTTTGTGGTGTGCATTAGATGCTTCAGTCATAAAAGCTCTCACTACAGTAGCCCTAAACAGACAGATTCATTAATTAATTCATTACTAATGCTGAGTATTTGAGAACAGAGATTATGAAGGTAGAATAGGAAAGGCCAAGTTAATTTAGATTACTTTTAATTTAAAATAAGGTGACATTCTTCAGCTGAGATTTAACAGTGTCTCTGTGACCAGCCTTGTGTGTTTTACTCCTCATAGCTTCTACTAAGAAATGAAGAACATATTGTTCACTTCAGAGGAAGACATTCTTCTTAGCTCATTAACTGACAAGCATCAGAGGTCCATACCACAAATTAGATCATATATTAATAATTAATGCCTCATCCTAGCCATTCAGGCCTGTATAGCAGACACAGCTCTTCCCTGCACCATGTGTAAGTACATGGTATTTGCCATTGGAATGGGCTGCCCGGGGAGGTGGTGGAGTCCCCGTCCCTGGAAGTGTTCAAAGAAAAGCCTGGATGAGGCACTTAGTGCCATGGTCTAGATGACTGGATAGGGCTGGGTGCTAGGTTGGACTGGATGATCTTGGAGGTCTTCCAGTTCTGGAGCCTCTATTACAAGAGGGATGTGGATGTGCTGGAGTGTGCCCAGAGAAGGACCAGGGGAATGCTCAGAGGGCTGGACCACCTCTCCTATGAGGACAGACTGAAAGAGTTGGGGCTGTTCAGTCTGGAGAAGAGGAGGCTCCCAGGTGACCTTCTTGTGGCCTTCCAGTATCTGGAGGGGGCCTACAAGAAAGCTGGGGAGGGACTTTTTAGGCTCTCAGGGAGTGACAGGACTGGGGGGGAATGGAGCAAAGCTGGAGGTGGGTGGGTTCAGCCTGGATGTGAGGAGGAAGTTCTTCAGCATGAGAGTGGTGAGAGCCTGGAATGGGTTGCCCAGGGAGGTGGTTGGGGCCTCATCCCTGGAGGTGTTTAAGGTTGCAGCTCTGGGCAGCCTGTTCTAGCGTAGGGTGTCCCTGCGCATGGCAGGGGGGTTGGAACTGGATGATCCTTGTGGTCCCTTCCAACCTGGACTAATTCTCTGATTCTCTGATTCTCTCTGAATTCTCTGATTCTAGAGTCTTTTCCAACCTGGTTGATTCTATGATTCTATGGTCAATACCAACAACATTTTTTGTAAGAATCCTGGTGGATAACAAGTTAACCATGGCACAGCAATGTGCCCTTGTGGCCAAGGAGGACAATGGGATCCTGGAGTGTATGAGAAAGAGTGTGTCCAGCAGATCAAGGGAGATTCTCCTCTGCCTCTGCCCTGATGAGACCTCGTCTTGAATACTGTGTTCAGTTTTGGGCTCCCCAGTTTAAAAGGGACAGGAATCTGCTGGAGAGGGTCCAGCAGAGGGCTATGAGGATGATTAGGGGACAGGAGGGTATGGCTTATGAGGAGAGGCTGAGGGACCTGGGGCTGTTTAGTCTGAAGAAAAGAAGACTTAGAGGGGATTTGATAAATATTTATAAGTATCTGAAGGCCGCCAGGAGTGGGGGGACAGGCTCTGCTCACTGCTCCCTGGGATAGAACAAGGAGCAATGGGTGTAAGTTGCAGCAAAAGAGGTTCCACTTCAGCACAAGGGGGAACTTCTTTACTGCAAGGGTCACAGAGCACTGGCCCAGGCTCCCCAGAGAAGTTGTGGAGTCTCCTTCTCTGGAGCCTTTCAAGGCCTGTCTGGATGTGTTCCTCTGTGATTTGTGTTAGATAGTATTGCCCTACTGTGGCAGGGGGGTTGGACTCTATGATCTCCTTGGATCCCCTCCAACCTCTAACATCCTGTGAGCCTGTGATCCTGTAAACTTCAGGTTAAAGGAATGAGATCAAGATTAATCTATTTTCAGTTCCTGCTATTTGTTCTTTCTGCTGTCAGTCCTCATGTAACCCTCCCATCTTCTTTTCCTGGCAGGAACTGCTGAATAACAGATGGAAGAATTGCCAATCACAGACATTCAGTGTCAAAATGTAGACAAACCTACCCCACAAACCTGTGCTCAGTTTTCCCATCTTAGAAAGAAAATACAAGTCAAAAGAAATAAGTGTGGTATTTCTCTCACAGCTACAGGGACAGCATCGATTTGGAACCAACAGAACCACAGTTTTCCAAATTATTGGAAGCTCTATGTTTACAGTTGGTCAAAACTGACCCATTGTAGGCACAATGGAATGGGTTCCCCCATGGCAAATTTACTGGTGTAATGGGATTACATCAGGATGAGTCTGGCCCACTTTACAGCCAACATTCCTCATAGGAGGCTTTCTTGTGTGAAAGCTGGGTATGTGGCTGGGTCACAAAAGGGACAAAACCAACATCCAAATTATGGCCTCTGTTATGCAGATTGCCTCCTTCCATATGGAGATGAATTGTTTGTTTGTGCCAAGCACAGCAACAGCAATATTGGCAGAGTGAGCTTACATAATGCCACTGGTCATCACCAACCTGCAAGTGCTCCCATCAGCTGGGAGAAAAAATGAAAGCTCTTGTCTTGATTTCAGTTTGGTTCAGAGCTACTGTAGCTTACGATCTATTATTTAATGTTCTTAAGGTTCAGCACTAGAGAAAGCAAAGTATTCACTGCAAAACTGAGGGATGTTTTTATGCAGTATTTTTCTGTGTCAGAAGTGTCACTCTCTGGTGGCATACAGTTCATCTGCACCATCACAAACTGCAGAACTGTCTCCAGCTGGTGGATCAAGACAGTTCATTCCTGGTGTGCTTCTGCTCACGTTGTCTTTTCAGGTTCTTAAGATCAAGCGTGCTGTTTTCACCTGCATTGTTTCATGAGTCTCAGATCAGAGCTACATTTGCCAGAGAGATGTGATCTTTTAGATGATTCATGCTAGAATGATGTGCTGTGTATTGCAGTCACTGGTAATACTAGTAATAGACAAGAGAACACAGCAGAGGTGCAGTAACAGGACAAGAGGCAGATCACACAACTGCCTCTGTTAGAAGCAAGCCCCCCATTTTAAGAGGGACATTGAGATGCTTGAAGGGCAACGAGGCTGGTGAGAGGCCTTGAGCACAAGCCCTATGAGGAGAGGCTGAGGGAGCTGGGGTTGTTTAGCCTGGAGAAGAGGAGGCTCAGGGGAGACCTTATTGCTGTCTACAACTACCTGAGGGGTGGTTGTAGCCAGGGGGAGGTTGCTCTCTTCTCTCAGGCAGCCAGCACCAGAACAAGAGGACACAGCCTCAAGCTGCACCAGGGGAAATTTAGGCTTGAGGTGAGGAGAAAGTTCTTCACTGAGAGAGTCATTGGCTACTGGAATGGGCTGCCCAGGGAGGTGGTGGAGTCGCCGTCCCTGGAGCTGTTCAAGGCAGGATTGGATGTGGCACTTGGTGCCATGGTCTAGCCTTGAGCTCTGTGGTAACGGCTTGGACTTGATGATCTGTGAGGTCTCTTCCAACCTTGGTAATACTGTGAGACTGTGTATGCAGCAAATCAAGCCTTTTGACAGAGGAGCCTGCAACCCCAATCTAGTCTGTGAGGCAAAAGCAAGTGATAATAAAATGACTTCAGTTAAATACAGACAAGGCACAGAAGAAAGAGCTGCTCTGCATATCCTCAGCTCCTTCTCCAGCCTGCCTATTCTTCATATTTTTCCCAGCCAGCCCCTAAAAACTGTGGAAGAAGCCCCAGCAGGTCAGCTATACCTGAGAAGATGCATCCAATGCCACTGAACTTGCCCAGGGGACAAATATTCTAGATCTGGAATGTGTTGAGTGACAAAGAGTCCTTTGCACATTTGATTCTAGCCAGTCCTATATGTTTGGTTTTTTTCCAGAGTCTCATTTCCTCACCTAAGCTTTATGTGTAAAGGTGTTTAATTAACAATTATTCTTCCCCTGTACTCAGCACTGGTCAGGCCACACCTTGAGTACTGTGTCCAGTTCTGGGCTCCTCAACTCAAGGGAGATGTTGAGGTGCTGGAACATGTCCAGAGAAGGGCAACAAAGCTGGTGAGGGGCCTGGAACACAAACTCTATGAGGAGAGGCTGAGGGAGCTGGGGTTGTTTAGCCTGGAGAAGAGGAGGCTCAGGGCAGACCTCATTGCTGTCTACAACTACCTGAAGGGAGGTTGTAGCCAGCTGGGGTTGGTCTCTTCTCCCAGGCAACCAGCAACAGGACAAGGGGACACAGTTTCAAGTTGTGCCGAGGGAAGTATAGGCTGGATGTTAGGAGGAAGTTCTTCCCAGAGAGAGTGATTGGCATTGGAATGGGCTGCCCAGGGAGGTGGTGGAGTCACCGTCCCTGGGGGTGTTCAAGAAAAGCCTGGATGAGGCACTTAGTGCCATGGTCTGGTTGACTGGATAGGGCTGGGTGCTAGGTTGGACTGGATGATCTTGGAGGTCTCTTTCAACCTGATTGAGTCTATTCTATTCTATTCTAATATCACCTGCTAATAGAAAGAAATACTTCTAATTGTCTTTGCTAAAATCTAAGGCAAGCAAGCTGAAAATGCATGATATTTTTGCATGACAATTTGCTAATTGTAAAAACAATTAAAATGAGGATCTTAAGACTGAATTACAATTTAAGCCTGGGCAGTACTGACTAGCAGGATGCCTAACAGGAAGGTTTGTATGCCTAGCAGCAGCTGCAGAGAGATTTCAGGGCTGACACCTACATCTGAGAAAGTGAGTCAGTGTTAGATTCTGGCAAAGATATCATTGCTGATGGACCTCAGCTTCTGACTCAATAAGTGTGTTGATCCTTACTTCAGGAGGGTTTTGGAGTCACACCAAACCCTGACTCAAGTAGGAGGTTATTCTTCCCTTGTACTCAACATTGGTCAGGCCACACCTTGAGTCCTGTGTCCAGTTCTGGGCTCCTCAGTTCAGGAGAGAGGTTGAGATGCTGGAATGTGTCCAGAGAAGGGCGATGAAGCTGGTGAGGGGCCTGGAGCACAGCCCTGTGAGGAGAGGCTGAGGGAGCTGGGGGTGTGCAGCCTGGAGAAGAGAAAGCTCAGGGGAGACCTCATTGCTGTCCACAACTACCTGAAAGGAGGCTGTAGCCTGGTAGGGTTGGTCTCTTCTGCCAGGCAACCAGCAACAGATTAAGGGGACACAGTCTTGAGCTGTGCCAGAGGAGGTCTAGGCTGGATGTTAGGAGGAAGTTCTTGCCAGAGAGAGTGATTGGCATTGGAATGGGCTGCCCAGGGAGGTGATGGAGTCGCTGTCCCTGGAGGTGTTGAAGAAAAGGCTGGATGAGACAGTGCCATGGTCTGGTTGATTGGACAGGGCTGGGTGCTAGGTTGGACTGGATGATCTTGGAGTTCTTTTCCAGCCTGTTTCATTCTGTGATTCTAAGAGGGGCTGTAGGTCTGTGAGAGCTTTCTCATACAGCATCTCAGGGCTGCTCTGGGGCACTGCATTGGCGAGGAGACTCTGGATCTTCCAGACACAAAGCTAATTTGGAACCAGTTGCTCTCCTCTACACAGAGAGGCAGACTTTCTATAGCCCTATTCTGTTTAGTTTGGTTGTGTGCTCAGAAAACTATAGACAATTTTGTAAACAAGGGATTAAAATCTGGTTGAAAATCAGTTCTGCTACCAAAAGGATTCAGTCTCAATTGCAGCTATCACTACAGCAACCGAGCCTGGAACAGTGCTGGTGTTCATGGACAACACATCAGCTTTGTCAGACTCTATTGCTTATGGAAATGCTCTACTTCAGAGAAGAGGCCTTGAAATAAGTACATTAGGCTTTGTCTGACGTCAGAGCTGAAAAGCAGGTTAAGCTGCAGTACTGGACCAGGTCATCTGAGCTGCTTTTCCTTTACATGCTATGAACTGACACTTTAGTCATGCACTGCCAGCACAGTCCCACGAGTTATTAATACATGTGATTCCTTCTCCTTTCTGAGGAGAGACAAAACAACTGTTTCATTCTGGTTCCTACAGAGCAAGTTCAGACCTTTTAATTCCTTACAAAATTCATACAGGGAATCCTGCAAAACCCAGGTTACACAATGCTGTACAGAAATATTTAACTCACCTGCACCCTAAGGAAAAAAATCTCTAAAGAGGTGACTTTTGATTATCAAAGCCACAATAATATATCCAACCTGGGCTTAATAACTTAGAACAAAGAGGTGCTTTGGCTTTGTTTCCTGCAGGGCATTGATGTGCCTGAGGCAACTAGATAGGCTCAAAACACCAAGGGTCTAATCTTCTGCCTTAATACTCACAGCAGAAGTCCTACTGTGGACAGGCTACATTACAACCAGGAGAGTCTTTTAGCCTAACTCTAGAGAAGCATAGTGTAGAAAAATCTAACACTGAAATAGGGCATCTTAATGCCTCTTTTCAGTCATCTCATCTAAGAGAGGCTGCCTATAATAGAATCTTATACTTCATTGTCTGAATAACAGAATCACAGAATTAAGCAGGTTGGAAAAGACCTCTAAAATCATTGAGCCCAACCTATCACCTAACCCTTGTAATTAACTAAACCATGGTGCTAAGTGCCTCATCCAGCCTCCTCTTCAACACCTCCAGGGATGGTGACTCCACCACCATGCTGGGCAGCCCATTCCAATTGCTAATCACTCTTACCATGAAGAACTTCATCCTAATGTCCAGCCTAAACCTGCCCTAGTGCAGTTTGAGGCTGTGTCCTCTTGTTCTGTCCCTGAGTGCCTAGAAGAAGAGACCAACCCCCACCTGGCTACAACCTCCTTTCAGGTAGTTGTAGAGAGTAATATGGTCTCCCCTGAGCCTGTCTCCAGTTTAGACACTTAGAACTCAAAAATCATGGAGAGATTACTGATTCCTCTCAAGCCCTTTTTGGCACCAGCAAGTTTATTGTCTAAGTGCTGAATATATAGATCTCAGTTGAATATGTAGATCTCAGGAAAGTTCTTTGCTCTGAATTCAGATAGGAGTGCTTCATAGAATCATAGAATCATAGAATCAACCAGGTTGGAAGAGATCTCCAAGATCATCCAGTCCAACCTAGCACCCAGCCCTATAGCAAATAGGGAGCTGGGGGTGTGCAGACTGGAGAAGAGGAGGCTCAGGGCAGACCTCATTGCTGTCTACAACTACCTGAAGGGAGGCTGTAGCCAAGTGGGGTTGGTCTCCTCTGCCAGGCAACCAGAAACAAAACAAGGGGACAGAGTCTCAAGTAATGCCAGGGGAAGTATAGGCTGGATGTTAGGAAGAAGTTGTTGCCAGAGAGAGTGATTGGCATTGGAATGGGCTGCCCAGGGAGGTGATGGAGTCGCTGTCCCTGGAGGTGTTCAAGAAAAGCCTGGATGAGGCACTTAGTGCCATGGTCTAATTGATTGGACAGGGCTGGGTGCTAGGTTGGGCTGGATGATCTTGAAGGTCCCTTCCAACCTGATTGATTCTATGAAGTCAAATGCAGGGCTGCTTTAAAAACTGAACGTTAATTGTGCTAACCAATTTGAGCAGCAACCTTCATTTGCTGTGGGCTCCCTTCCAGCAATGAAAAAATACATTCTAATATTTTAACTGATTTTTTTCCCCAGGATTTTCATGTTAAGCTTGTTATTTTAAACACCTGCAAAAGACTGATCATACATACCTGATGTTCATTTTACTTGTAAGAATATATATCTTAGCAAGTCTAACAGCTTCTGTTACAGCTATACCTTAGTAAAAGTCATCAAGTCAATGACAGACTCCTGTTAAATTATCTTTTGTGTTTCATGTACCTATTCCACAAACATTGTTACTGCTTCTGATCTGAAGTGCAAGCAAAGGCAACTCTCACAAAATGACTTTCAGGTTCTCATATTTAACTGAAAAGGAGACATGAATAGAAAGCAAGCTACAGAAATGCATGAAATAGTTAATTTGTATTTTTCAGAGACTGCTAACATAATTCCACTCCAGATGGCACTGAGAGTGCAAATCTGTTCTGTTCTGTGAGGATATGGGTGTTAGAATAGGCTCCAATGGATCAGTTTCATTTTTTCAGTGTGTTGTTTTTTTTTCCCATAGCACTTTAACCATTTCAGTCAACTGTTCTTTGGGTTTGCATGCTCAATATAAAGCATTCACATCTGATGCTGCGTGTCATTGCTCTCCACAAAAGGCCATGCCATGCAGACATTTCTAAACAGGTGATTCTTTGTCAGGAGGCATTTCCTCTTAGTTATTGATTGGTTGATTAGTCTGCTCAATGGACTTCAGAGGGCTAGAGCAGCTCTGCTATGAGAACAGGCTATGAGAGTTGGGGCTCTTCAGCCTGAAGAAGAGAAGCCTTTGAGGAGACCTTGGAGTAGCCTTCCAGTATCTGAAGGGGACCTACAGGAAGGCTGAGGAGGAACAAGGTCTTGTTATGACAAGGCAAGGAGTAATGGGTTTAAACTGGAAGAGAGGAGATTTCAACTAGATGTTAGGAAGGAGTTCTTTGCAGTGAGGGTGGTGAGACACTGGCACAGGTTGCCCAGGGAGGTTGTGGTCGCTCCCTTCCTGGAAGTTTTCAAGGCCAAGTTGGATGAGAGCTTGAGCAACCTGTTCTAGTGAGAGGTGTCCCTGCCTATGGCAGGGGGTTGAAACTGGATAACCTTTGAGGTCCTTTCCAACCTAAACCATTTTGTGATTCTATGGAGTATTTTACCATAAAGTAAATCAGTTTAGGAACCATAGACTCTCCCTTACCATGGCCTTTTCCCTTATTTGACTCCTTCACTGCTGTCCCTGCATCAGGACTTCAGTGTTTCCACAGCAAATCAAGAAAGCTTCTGTGTTACTTCTTCACACTGAGATGTTTCTCAGTCTCCCTGGATGGTTGGATCTCTGAAGCTGCTACAACTAGGCTGCTGATCTGGCAGTCTGCACTTCAATCCTTGGTACAGAAGTCCTAGGGAAATCATGGGACTATTAGCCTGGGGTATATGAATGTCTTTCATCAGGGCAGAACAAAACAAAAGGTTGTGAAAAAACCCTGAAGTTTTTAATTTCAGAATACAGGATACAGATTTCAACAGGCAGGTCCCAGGACTCTGCTCTGGGTATCTGATCACTGTGTGTTCTGCAGTGTGCTGCTTTCAGAGGTCTCAACAGTCAGCAGTTTCCTCTCAAGCCTTCCTTTGCATGCCCTGCCGTAGTGAATGGCACTCTCTGTATTAGGAGAGGCCCTTTCAACACAGAACATGGGTTGTTTGCATCAAGGGTTCCAAGAAGCATCATGCAGTGGAATGCATTTGATGCAGACTCTGGACTACCTACTTTGGAATAAGAGCCAAGAATCTGACAAAGAGCATATATGTGTTGAAAGAGACAAAGAAGAAATGAGAGCTGTCTCCACTCCTTCCAAGTAGTGCCACTTCACTACTCAAATGCAATTGCTGAGGTTTTACAATCTCATCTGTATTTTCTATCCTGTGATAATTTGTTTTACTGAGGTTTTAGATTTGTGCTGCAAGTCAGTTGCCCAAAATGTGCCTTCAAATTGCCTTGAAATGGCCAAAATGTTTCTTCAAATTGCCTTTAAAAGGGGCTTCTCTGATTAGGGAAAGAACTGCAGTCTCCCCCAGTGTCTTTTGAATGGACATTAGAGACATCTCCTTGCTCTACTGTAAGGAAACCTGAAGATTCTTCAAGAAATCTAGGTGGCTGTTTCATTTCAGCCTACTATTTGACACTGAAGACAAACAGCATTGGATTAGCAATGTGTTCATGCAAGCTGAAAGGCAAAAATAAATCTAGCTTGCCTTAAAATAGCATCTTGCTCTGCTACAAGGTGAGTAGTCACAGAATGACAGAATGTCAGCAGCTGGACAACACCTCAAATGCTCATCCAGTCCAACCCCCCAGCATCGCCTAGACCAGATCACACAGGTACCCATCCAGGTGGGGTTTGAATACCTCCAGAGAGGGAGACTCCCCTTGGCGGCTTATTCCAGTGCTCTGTCACCCTCACAGGGAAAAAATTCCTCCTCATCTTCCCATGACACTTCCTGTGCCTCAGCTTCCACCCATTGCCCCTTGTCCTGTCACTGAGCGTCACCCAGCAGAGCCTGGCTCCAGCCTCCTGGCACTCGGCCTGCACATGTTGATAACCATTGATGAGGTCACTTCTCAGTCTCCTCTTCTCCAAGCTAATTAGCCCCAGCTCCCTCAGTGTCACCTGATAAGAGATGTTCCATTCCTTTAATGAATCACCTTGGTGATACTAAGAGATGAATAAATGGGTCTGTAAGCACTGGAACTTGCAATCGTGTTGTGTGAAAACCAGGAAAGCTGGGAGTAGAAGACAACTGCCATGTTCTGGACCTGGTCAGTGATAGTGAAGAGCAGTAGTGCTTTCCATACAATCATGTTGTGTGAAAACCAGGAAAGCTGGGAGTAGAAGACAACTGCCATGTTCTGGACCTGGTCAGTGATAGTGAAGAGCAATAGTGCTTTCCATAACTATGATATAATGAGATTTGGTTCTGGTTTGTAATTTGCCTTTTCTTTGTCACCTTTTGCATTTGCAATCTTCCTTCAGCATGCTTCAATTTTTGTTCAGAAATTAAGCTGCTCATAATGACCATAATACTGAGGAGTTAAAACCTAATGTCTTTGCTACAATGAAGCTTGAACAAGGAGTTGGACTGCTAAAACAGGTGAGATAACTTGCTCATCCTGCTAAATAAATTGAAAGAGGGCAAGTACAACCCCCAGCTCCCTTCTTGGAACTGCACAACTCTGTTGCTGATTTTCATTTTAAATCTTCAGACAACTTTAATGTCTCTTTTATTAAAAAAAAAATAAATCACTGATAGTGAGTGGCAGGTACTGAAAATGTCATTTTCTTGCAGAGTTCGTACCCTGCTACTGAAGAGCTATGCCCAGGGAGGTGGTGGAGTCACCTGAAGGGTGAGGTTGTAGCCAGGTGGGGTTGGTCTCTTCTCCCAGGCACCAGTAATAGAATAAGGGGACACAGTCTCAAACTGCACCAGGGTAGGTTTAGGCTGGATGTTAGGAGGAAGTTTTTCACAGCAAGAGTGTTTGGCATTGGAATGGGCTGCCCAGGGAGGTGGTGGAGTCACCATCCCAGGAGGTGTTTAAGGGGAGGCTGGAAGGGGCACTTAGTGCCATGGGTTAGTTAATTAGAAAGGTTAGGTGATAGGTTGGACTCAGTGATCTTAGAGGTTTTTTCCAACCTGGTTGATTCTGTGATTCTGAGATCTGCTGTTTAATAGTGTGACCAGCAGCACCAGAGAGGTCATTGCCTCCTGTACTCAGTGCTGTTCAGGCCACACCTTCAGTACTGAGTCCAGTTCTGGGCCCCTCAGTTTAAGAAAGATGTTGAGGTGCTGGAACATGTCCAGACAAGGGCAACAAGGGTGGTGAGGGGCCTGGAACACAGCCCTGTGAGGAGAGGCTGAGGGAGCTGGGGGTGTGCAGCCTGCAGAAGAGGAGGCTTAGGGAAAACCTCATTGCTGTCTGCATCTACCTGAAGGGAGGCCATAGCCAGGTGGGGTTGGTCTCTTCTCCCAGGCAGCCAGCAACAGAACAAGGGGACACAGTCTCAAAATGCACCAGAGTAGATTTAGGCTGGATGTTAGGAGGACGTTCTTCACAGCAAGAGTGATTGCCATTGGAATGGGCTGCCCAGGGAGGTGGTGGAGTCACCATCCCTGGAGGTGTTTAAGGGGAGGCTGGATGAGGCATTTAGTGCCATGGTCTAGTTAATTACAAGGTTTAAGTGATAGGTTGGACTTGATAATCTTAGAGGTCTTTTCCAGCCTGGTTAATTCTGTGATTCTGTGATCTGCCTTTAATGATGTCTTTCAATTGACTTGAAGAGAATTAAACCTCATAAATAATGTTCAGGACATGCCTATGGCATAGCAGTTGTTTACAAACTGAATATTCTTGTGTGCTTATGCCAGTATAGAGAATTCTGGTCCTGAGTCAGACTGATTTAAATGCTCCTTATGCCCTTATAAAGCAGAATTCGGGTAGCATATCTGACTCTTCAGCTGATAATTGACACTGATTTCTAAACCAGGCTACGTAAAGCAGGTGGCAAGAAAAGTAAAGACATTTCCCACAAGAATATGTTGAAGTTTCTTAAATACTTCATTGCAAGAAAACTTAAGATATTTAATATATAAAATAAAACAACACAGATGGCTATTTTGGGTGTAATATATGCTTCAAAACAAGATCCAAATAGTTTTGATAATGGGAATTGCAGAGCAAATATGTTGTGACTAACCAACAAATTATGATAATGGGAATTGCAGAGCAATTATGTTATAACTAACCAACAAATTATTCCACTTCTCTGCAACTTGTCATGTTGTTAGAGTTCAGACCCCACATTTTCACTTCAGTATCAGCTCATCCAGCTCATTGCTATGATGCTCAGGTGTTTTTTAATCTACCAGGCATTGTTTACAGAAATAAAAATCATTTCTAATGTCTACAAAGTGGCTAATTAAATACACAAGAATCATAGAGTCATGGAGTCAGCCAGGTTGGAAGAGACCTCCAAGATCATCCAGTCCAGCCTAGCACCCAGCCCTAGCCAGTCAACTAGACCATGGCACTAAGTGTCTCATACAGTCTTTTCTACACTCACAGTCAAGCCAGGACAGCTATGAGCAGATCAAAGGAAGCCTGGGTCTTATATTCCAGGGGATGGGAAAAAGACAGGGAACAAAAATCCCTCTTCTGTGAGCTCCCAGTCTTGCTTGTTCAGCTAAGGCTTTTCAGAGAGGAGTCAGAGCAGAATGTGCCAGTGCTTTACTGGTGCCACCCAGACATGTCCAGATACAGGCTGCCTAGGGAGGTGGTGGAGTCGCTGTCCCTGGAAGTGTTCAAGAAAAGCCTGGATGAGGCATTTGGTGCCATGGTCTAGATGACTGGACAGGGCTGGGTGCTAGGTTGGACTGGCTGATCTTGGAAGTCTCTTCCAACCTGGTTGATTCGATGATGATTCTATGATGATTCCCTTTGTTTCCTGCACCTCATGCTACAGAATCACACTACACCTTCCCTACCAGCTGATGTCCACAGTGGATGCTGCTGCTGACTGCAACCATTGTGAAACAGAGGCATGGTGACACAGTCCAGTTCTGGCATGGAGATAAAGCTACTCCCTTGGGCTTTCACAGAATCACAGCATTTCTTAGATTGGAAAAGACCTTCAAGAATAATCTTTTGGGGGTCAGGGCCTAGGGTGTTGTGGGTTTTGTTTGTTTATTTACATTGTTCTTTGTTGTGGTGGGTTTCTTGGGGGTTAGGTTTGCTTGTTTGTTGTCAAATGTTTGGGGTTTTTAGAGCAATTCTTCAGTATTAATTTAGGTGACCATAGTCTTACTGTGGAGAAGGGAGTTCTCAGTGTACCTTCAGAAGTCTGAATGTAGTGTTTATAAATTCTGGGTTTATGGCACTACAGGAATGTAGCTCAGGGATGAATGTGGCTGTGCTGTGATCAGATAAGATCCTGGGAAATGGTGGTTATGAAGAAGAAAAAAAGAAAATATATTTAAGAACTAAATATATCTATAAAAAGAAAACAGAGAGAGATTACCTAGAGGACTGGTTAGAATACCTGCTGCTGCACAAAGGGAGAGATTCATTTCTCCAGGGACAGTACCACACTAATACACCAGGGAATCATAGAATCATACAATCGACCAGGTTGGAAGAGACCTCCAACATCATCCAGTCCAACCTAGCACCCAGCCCTGTCCAATCAACCAGACCATGGCACTGAGTGCCTCGTCCAGGCTTTTCTTCAACACCTCCAGGCACGGTGACTCCACCACCTCCCTGGGCAGCCCATTCCAATGCCAGTCACTGTCTGGCAAGAACTTCCTCCTAACATCCAGTGAAGAGCCATTAATATGGGTGCAACATCATTTCTTTCCAGATGTGCTAGTTTGAGCCTAGCTGGGATATTTTAGTGAGAGGAATTAGATTACAAGATGTAAAAAGGAAACAATGGCGATGTCTACTGCACTCAAAGGCTTTATGAGATGGATGAAAACAAGAATATAAATATAGAGAACAGAGCTGCTCTCTGGCTTTGGCTGTCTCCCTTCTCTCTCTAACCTGCTGTCTGTGTAACTAATCCCTCTGCTTCTTAACCCCCCTGGCCAATTCTCCAGACTCACCTTGAACATAAGGTGAAGTCTAGGATAATGTAGAGGGGTGGAAAGGAGGTGGAAGGGTGGTTGGGAGCCCCTCCTGGGGACTCTGGTTTCTGGGAGGGCTGTTGTGTTTCTCTATTACTTTTTACCTTGTCCACTTCTGTCTATAGCTGTATAGATTGTAAACATCTGCTTGTATATTGTGCTAAGATGCAAATATAAATCTTCATTCTTAATTCTCAGCCACTGAGTCTAATCTGGGTGATTTTCTTAAGTAGGGGGTGGGGGGGGTGGAGGGGAAGGGAACACCCAAACCATCACACTGGCCAAGCTGTTAGAGATGGTATTGATTAACTTACACAACACAGACACTGTGAGTAGCTATGAGAAGCTCTGAGTTTCACTTTCCTCCATACAACAAAACATTATCTTAAACAAGCATGTAACATGAGTTGGACTTTCTCAGCAACGGCTTTAAAATTCTGCTGAAAGTTGTTTGGTATGGAGAAGAGGATTTGTCTAATTAACTGAACATGTTTCTCAGCAAAACATTCTGCAAAAATGAGAACAGTTTTATGGGGAAAGAAAAAAAGTAATCAAACTCCTCTTTTACTTGCCTACTCTGCTGAGCTTCTTTTCTCTAGCTGAGGATGCATCTGTCATTCTCACTTCACATCACAAGCAGGCAAATGCAATCAGTGGCAAACTTGGAGAACAAGTACACTTGGAGGCTATGGAAAAATCTTGCTATTCTACTTCATGCAAACAGTGAGAAAGGGGGAAGTAGTGAGAAATAGCACTGAATGACTAGCAGTGATTCAGCAGCAGGGAGTAGCTATCCTCAAAGATTAGAAATTCTCAAGGAGGTATCAGAAAAATACAATTAAACCAAAATCTGAAGTCCAGCTCCTCTACATAATATTGCACATACTCCGTACAGGAAGGATTCAGAGGCTCTAAAGCACTGTGAATTGGCTGTTGGGATTCAGGAATCTCTGTGGACTGTAAATTATTCAAAACTGGCAATCTTACATTGCTATCTGGGCAAAAGAAACAGCTTGCAGGGCTTATGGCACTGGAGATCATAGGGCTGGAGTTGCAGATGTACTTAGATGCCTTCAGAGAGGAAGAATAGAATAGAATAGAATAGAATAGAATAGAATAGAGTAGAATAGAATAGAATAGAATAGAATAGAATCAACCAGCTTGGAAGAGACATCCAAGATCATCCAGTCCAACCTAGCATCCAGCCCTATCCAGTCAACCAGACCATGGCACTAAGTGCCTCAAAGAGATAGTGACACATGCATTATTACCATGTACTCTCCTCTGACTTCAGTGGCCTTTTGCTGCACTAAAGCAAATCATTTCCACTCCAGTACCAAAGACTATGATTTTCCTGGAGGCACTGCTGAGACAGGAGAATAGAGAAGAGGTGATTGGGTACAATCAGCATGTCTTCACCAAGGGCAAATCCTGCCTGACAAACCTGGTGGCCTTCTATGAACAAGTCACAACATTCATAGATGAGGGACGAGCAACTGATGTCATTTACCTGGACCTGAGCAAGGCCTTTGACACTGTCCTGCACCACATCCTGGTCTCCAAGCTGGTGACACATGGGTTTGAGGGGTGGACCATGAGGTGGATAAAGAACTGGGTTGATGGCCACACCCAAGGAGTGGCTGTCAATGGCTCCATGGCCAAATGGAGGCCAGTGACAAGTGGAGTCCCACAGGGATCAGTTCTGGGACCAGGCTTGTTCAGGAACTTAGTCAGTGCCACAGACAGAGGCGTTGAGTGCAGCCTCAGCAAGTTTGCTGATGACACCAAGCTGTGTGGTGCAGCAGACAGGCTGGAGGGAAGGGATCCATCCAGAGGGACCTGGACAGGCTGCAGAGGTGGGCACAAGACAACCTCATGAGGTTCAACAAGACCAAGTGCAAGGTCCTGCATCTGAGCCGGGGCAATGCCAAGCACAAATCCAGGCTGGGCAGTGAGTGGCTGGAGAGCAGCCCTGAGGAGAGGGACTTGCGGATGCTGCTGGATGAGAATCTCAACAGGAGCCAGCAGTGTGCACTTGCAGCCCAGAAAGTCAACCAGATCCCGACTTGCATCAGGGGAAGTGTGGTCAGCAGGTTGAGGGAGGTGAT
>WAAF01000253.1:115836-241037 GCA_013400475.1 Tricholaema leucomelas | reverse complement strand
AAGGTGTGGCCTAACCAGTGCGGAGTACAGATTTACAGCTTGTAGATATTATACTGTATAATAGGAAATGTATTTGTCTGAAATTTCTTTACATTTGAAGGCAATTGTTGATGCTGGTAAAAATGGCATCCTTTTCATGTCTTTTTGCATTTACTCCTGACATTCAGATCTTCCTGAGCATTTTTGTTGTTACTCACCATTCCACTCATTTATTGATACATTTAAAGCCAACTCCTGAATGTCCTTTTTTTTCCCTTGTTATTTTGCATTGTTGACTTATTGGTATGGAAAAAAAAAATTCAGTAACTTTGTGAAAATAAATACCTTTGTCAGAAAAATTATTTCAGTGCTTTTACCAGCAAACTTTGTGCTTGTTTTTCTGGCTTCTTTTTCTTCTCTTAGATGTCTTGTCTTTTAAAAATGTTTCCATGAGGCATATGGTCCCTGTAAGAAGCACACCCTCTACCATTTCAAAATTTGGGTTGCATGCTCTTTGTGAAATTGTAAAAAAGGAGAAAATATTTCCAAGGAAGAGGAAGAATATTTGGTGAAGGCCAGGTAGTATTTTCATGTTTAGTTTGAATTATTCTCCAAGTTCAGGTTATGATTTTCAAGATTTTAAATTATGCTATAGCGATGGTTTGGGTGTTACTCACCCACACACACCCAGACTAGATGCAGCCGGCTCTGGAAATTGAATGAAGTCTGATATTTACAGCTTAGCACAATATACAAGCAGATATCTACAATATATACAGTTATATACAGAAATATACGAGGTGAAAGGTAATACAGAAACACAACAGCCCTCCCAGAAACCTGAGTCCCCAGAGGGGGCTCCCAACCGCTCTTCCACCTTCTCCCACCCCTCTCTACCTTACCCCAGACATTGCCTTGTGCCCAAGGAAGAATGGAGGGTTGGCCAGGAGGATTAGGAAGCAAGTGGATTAATCAGAGAGATGGCAGCTTAGGTTAGAGAGAAAAATGCAGTCCACAGCTTGAACAGAGAGCAACTCCCTTATCTACGTTTGTGTTCTTGTTCTTATGGATCTCAGCAAGCCTATGAGTGAAGTAGACATCACCATTGTTTCCCTTTCACAGCCTGTGATCCAATTCTTCTCACCAAAATATTCTGGCTAGCTTCAAACTAGCACAGATATGAATGACTCTGAGAAATTCTGAAAATGAATTTATTGTCTTCTGCTTTTAATACTGAGATAGGAATCATAATGGCTGAATATTCCCCACTAATTTGTTCCTGGTGATATTTATAAATCTTGTCTTGGATATTTTACTTTTTTTTTGTGTTGTCTCCCCTCATCTGCCTTCTGAGTTGTATATAGATAAAAGATAGTGGAAAAATTCAGAGAAGCATTTCATGTGTATTTCAAAGTCCAAGACTCCAAACCATTTGGTACAGTGCTGAGGATTGGTTCTGTGAACTTAGGTTATAGAACAGCTTCTCATTGCACAATGGCCAGTTCTCCTCCTTTTTAATCTGAAATATCTGAGATAGACTGACTGTGGATATCCAGAATGAAAAAATGAAGTAAAAGGAGTTTTGAGAGTCTGTTACAAACATGAGTTAGAGGACACTGTGTTCTGTGATGAATAGATGCATATGACAGGTGCTTTGAATCAAGTCAGGACTTAGAGGAAATGATCTGCAGTTCTTGAGCACATGCTTAGATGAGGTTAAAAAAAAATAAAAAGGAAAGGAAAAGCAGATTTAAAGTCTTTATTAGACCTCAAAGTGGGAAGCAGATGTAAAGTTTAAGGGTTGTAGTGCTTAAATTCTCATGTAACTGCTCAGAAACAGACATGTAATATAAGACAAACAGTCATCTTTGAAATTAAAAGCCATTATGATTTCAGCATTGCCACAAAATCAATATCCTAGCCTAATTCACTGAAGCCACAGTAAAGAAAATAAAAAGGAGTAACTAAAATCTCTTCATGAGGTCAACTCGTCAAAGAAACTTGTTCTACAATATGATTTATCATTGTTCAGTGGCTTACTGAACAATAGATTTTTTTATCTTTCGAAGTCTACCATGGGTTCCAAGAGAAATGAAGTACTGAAAGCATGGAGCCCTTGTGTCATCATGTCACCAACGAAAAGTAAAATGACCTTACAACAATGGGTTAAATTTTATTATCTTGACTGAATTCTCTCTTTTTTAATTAAAAAAGATGAATCTGTGTTAACCTCTCAAACTCTGTACTGTCCCTTTTTTTAGGGAAAACAAATTTTGATTTCAAATGTATCAATATCTTGTCTCCTTTTAGAAGGATGAGATTTCATGTAGGAGCCATCTTTGTGTTGGCTCCTACGTATCACAGGGAGAGAAGGAGTGTTCCTTAGGAAGGATGGAACTATGAGCATGTACATGTACCATGTGAGTCATTTGCCAGAGAGTCATGGTGATATGGCTACAAAAGGTAGTAGAGGAGACTTAGAGGGAATCTTATCACTCTACAACTACCTAAAAGGAAGTTGTAGTCAGGTGGGGGTTGGGCTCTTCTCCCAGACAACTAGTGGCGAAAACAAGAGGGCATAGTCTCATGCTGCACCAGGGAAGGTTTAGCTTGGATATTAGGAAGCACCTCCTCATGGAAAGGGTGATTAGGCAATGGCATGGACTGCCCAGGGAGGTGGTGGAGTCACCATCCCTCAAGGTCTTTAAGAACATATTGGATGTGGCACTTGGTGGCACGGTTTAGCTGATGTCGTGGTGTTAGGTTATAGGCTGGACTTGATGATCTCAGAGGTCTTTTTCAGCCTCAATGATTCTGTGATGCCATTGAAAGTGGTAAGATATTGTTTAGAAGACTGATTTACCTGGGTCAATGCACATATGCTGGCTTGCAGAAAATGATCTTTGTAGTACAGGGCTTTAAATAGTCTCCTCAGTAAAAATGGTTTTATAGTAGTTAATTCAGGAGAAATCTGAATTGTAATTTATGACAGATTTAGCTATCAAGAATTGATCGCACTTAATTACTTAGTGACTTAACATAGGCTCCCAGAGATTTAGAAAGTAGCTGTTGCAGTACTGCTATTGTGTACCGTTCTAAAAGTGTGGGATTTGGTTACTGAATTCTGCTTTTGCTTGCACTAGCAAAATAATGTGATTAAAAACTCTGAAACAAACAACAAAATCATTAGCTCCACACCTCTTTTCTCACTGTCAACAGATCAGAAGTTGCTCCTCAAAATATGTCTACATTTGAACAATGCAATGTTATGATAGCAGCTCTTGTCTCTTTTTCACCTGACTAGCTTCAGTGGAACATCACTCTACTCTAGCTGCACTATTAAAAAAGCTGGTTTGATGATCTTGGCAATGCATTGTGCTTACAGTTGGCTGTTGCCAGGATTTCAAATTGTCAATTGCTTTCAGCCACATACTGCTGCTTTTACTTCTCTGCAGTTCTGTGTGGAATATGGAGTCTGATAATGAATGCTGATAAATAATTCTTCAGTATGCTTGCAAGAATGCCATCAACAATTGCCTAGAAGTGCAATAGTGATAGTTCTGACTAGGGCTGATTAAAAAGTGTAGGGCATTTTCTTCTGTTACATATTCATAAATAAAAGGAAATTTGCAGCCTTTTGTATTTAAAGGCCCCATGCAAAGTCTGCTAACATCAGTGGAAGTCATTCTGCTGATTTCAGGGGTAGGTGAGTAACTGGATTGTGTTCTGGCTCAGAAAAAGAAGTTGCCAGATTTAGCAAGTGTTAGGAAAATGCAATCTGATTGGAAATCAGACCTTCCTCGCTAACAGTATAGGATGAAAAAAGTGAAAAATATAGATTTTAGGTAATCATGAAAATAGCTTTCCCAAGGCAAGCTAGGGGACATTGTGAATAAGGTTGTCCATGTAATCCAGTGCATTAGTAGAATAAATAGATGAATAGAAATCTACTTAAA
This sequence comes from Tricholaema leucomelas, assembly GCA_013400475.1. NCBI lineage: Eukaryota > Metazoa > Chordata > Aves > Piciformes > Lybiidae > Tricholaema lacrymosa > Tricholaema leucomelas. The sequence goes on along the minus strand of WAAF01000253.1, from coordinate 237,102 downwards.
AAAACCCAAACAGAAATTGCCACATGCTACTACTTCTTGGAAACACCTATTTTCTGAGAAAATATATGGTAAGGAGGGGTATATCTTGTGTTATTTATTTGTGACTGGGTGGAGACGTAGTATGTGTTGGCTGCCATACACGATTAAGTCTGACTGAGATACAGATGTTGTTTTCTTCTGAAGCAAATGAATGGCAGAGACTGCAGGCACTGGCATGTTACAGAAGCAGTTTCATGTAGTTCCTGACCAAGGGGGCAAACATGCTCAGTCACTTTTCCACATCTGGGAAGAAACAGAAAGAACCTTAAAAATTCAACAATAATGGAGAGGGGATTTGGTGAGTCACAATTAAAACCACCAAGATCAATCCTCTAACACTGAGAAAATTAAACCTTTTTGGTACTCCTTCATCACCATGCATGCACCCTCAGTTAAAGCAGTGCCCCTAATAAGCAGGCAGCGTAATCTGCATTTTATTTCACTCATGAGCAAAATAACAAGTTACTCAGGCCTGCGGCACTCAGGAGTGATATGGGCCGTGTAATATCCTCTCCATTGAGTTTCCTATTATTAAACTTGAAATAAAGAGTTCAAAATTAACTGTGACAATGATTTTATCTAGCAATGGCATCACCATTAGCTTCTCCAGTTTACTGCTAATAAAACTTTAAATTTCCTATTACTTGTAATAACCTTTTTGCCACCTTAGCTGTAGAAATCAGACAAAGAACGCTGCCAAAACACAGCTGATCACATTTTCTAGTTGCGTGGAGGAATTGACTAGCAATAGGGGCTGTTATTAATAAAGTGTTAAAACAATGAAGTACAATATTGGGGATTGCAGCTGATTAATTTGAAGCACATGCTTCTTTTTAGCTGACCAACTTTATGTACAGTGTGTCAAACAGTTAAGCATTCTCTCTGCAACTGGCAGGTTGTTTTGAAAGACAGATACACAAGTAACTTCATAGTTCTGAAGCTCTGTCATAATCTCCTGTTTAGAATGGGTGTTAGAGTCAAAATCCTGAAAAATCTTTCAGATCCTAAAATAATGACCCTAAAAGAATATTGTAAGGTTTCATCCTGATCCATCTTATATTGATATAAATCACAAACAGCTTCACTGAAGTTAATGGACTTGTACCATAGTCTAAGTTGTGAAAATGGAATCTGCAATTTAAAATCCACTTCATTATAATTTCAGCATTTTTCATCTGACATAGTGCCATCCAGAAGTACATATTGTTAAATATCAGTACAAATCACCAAAAAGTTAAGGATAGGCATATCAATGAACAGGCAAAGGCTGAAATGCAAAAAACCACTCAGCTCTGTAGAGTCTCCTAAGTGGGTACACAAATTCTGTATGACTGTGGAGTCTGACAGGTCCTGAATACGATGCAGAGTGAACAGGAAACCATGTAAAATAACAAGCAGGGGATTTGATTGATAGTGAATATCTATTGAATGCTTCTTTTCATGTAGTTTTCACAGTTTGAAATAGTGGCTTTAAATACATGCTTATGCTTTTTTTTTCCTTTAAGATGTATTTTCCTTTATAAAGGGAACGATCACCTTCTTTTAAATAGTATGTCATTGATTGGTGCACTTATGCAGGATGAGAATCTGACTTCTCAGCCAAATATTTTTCTGTGCCTCGAACCTTGACCTAGCTTTTAGACTGTACACTATTCTAGAGACAGCTAGAGTGCAGGGGATGCCATCCTGAGGGACCTGGAGAGGTGGCCCCAGGCCAACCTCATGAAATTCAACAAAGCCAAGTCTAAGGTCCTGCACTTGCATTGGTGCAATCCCAAGCACAAATCCAGGGTGGGTGGTGAATGGCTGGAGAGCAGCCCTGAGGAAAAGGACCTGGGGGTCTGGGATGTTGAAAAGCTCAATGTGAGCTGGCAGTGTGTGTGCACAGTCCAGACAGCAACTGTGTCCTGGGCTGCATCAACAGAAGCGTGGCCAACAGGGCAAGGGAGATGATTCTCTGGCTTTACTCTGCTCTTGTCAGACCTCACCTGGAGCACTGTGTGCAGTTCTGGAGCCCCCAACACAAGAAGGATGTGAAACTGTTGGAGTGAGTCCAGAGGGAGGGCCACAAAGATGATCAGAGGGTTGCAGCAGATCTACTATGAGGACAGGCTGCATGGGTTGGGGCTCTTCAGCCTGGAGAAGTGAAGGCTTTGAGGAGACCTTGTAGTAGCCTTCCAGTATCTGAACGGGGCCTACAGGAGGGCTGGGGAGGGACTATTTACAAGGTCTTGTAATGACAGGATGAGGAGTAATGAGTTTAAACTGGCAGAGGGAAGATTCAGAGTAGATGTTAGGAAGAAGTTCTTTACAGTGAGCGTGGTGGAACACTGGCACAGGTTGCCCAGGGAGGTTGTGGATGCTCCTTCCCTGGAGGTGTTCAAGGCTAGGTTAGATGAGGCCTTGGGTGACCCGTTCTAGTGGGAGGTGTCCCTGCCTATGTCAGAGGATTGGAACTAGATGATCTTTGAGGTCCCTTCAAACCTAAACCATTCTGATTCTATAATTCTATGACAGATACCTGCCTGTATCCTAGAAAGGAGCCTAGGGGATCATAGCTCTGTAACTTAGGCATTTGGACTTTGCCAGGAAGAGTGGAAGCTTTTGGTTTCAATCACTCCTTGATGGCAGTAACAATTCTGCGGGACAGTTGTTAAATGCATACAATTTCTGGAGCTGGGACACTGCTAGGGAGTGTCTCAGCTCCTAGAGTTGAGAGTTATAAATTAATATTCTGAACAGAAGGCGTCCATGCACTTTCTTGTGGCCTTGCTGTGGCAAAAGTGAGTTTTAATTCTTCACTTTGCATGTGGCACAGCTGTAGAAGAGATAGAGATTCTTCTTTCCTTTTCCTCTCCCCATTTCTTCCCTTTGGCACAAGGTGATGGTTGGGAAACTACAAGGAGATGGGTAAAATGAGTATGAATTCTGTGAAGGACTGAAATGAATGAAGCTAGGGGTTTCTGGGTCTTCCATGGCCTGAATTCTAGCTGGGTCTACATTATTTTCATCATACAGTGGTATTAGAACATGATAACGGAGAGTTGTCAGGAGAGCAAGAGGAAGAAGAGCGATCTTATTGATGCAAATCACGTGTCTGCAGTTCTAATGTTGATTGCTTATTTTCTCTTTCCCCGCTGCCTCATCGTTACTTCATAGGAACCAGGCAGAAAGTAATGGACCATGGGAATAGCAACAGTAACTTAATTTAATGGAAGCTAAAGCTGAAGCATGATAACATGAGGTAGGAAGAATTCAGGTGAATGCATGAAAACTGGTAGAGAGAGAAGAGTGAAGGACAGAGTAAGGGATAGACAGCACAGGGTTGAGATACTCTTTCTCTGCTAATTTATTCTATTATCCTTTAGTCTAGACATTGGCTACCAGAGCAGTTCAAGAGAGAAAGATTATAGCTCTGTAATCAAGTCAGTTTTATTTTGAAAGAAAAAAAGGACAGTGATTTTTGAATAATATTATTTCATCTTTCATTTTTTTCTGTTTCTCTCCATCTGTCTCTGTTTCCTGTCTGCCCCCAGCTTGGGCTTTGAATATAATGTAAAGCTTCTTTCATTAATAGCAGCTTACATTACCCTGATTATAGTACCATCTCTTCAGTGTGCTCGGCCAGCAAAGAAATGATTTAATAATGGTGCAGTACACTTCATACGACTCTGCCGTTTCAATTCTTTCAGCAGCATTTGTAGTTCAGAGTCTGTTTCTTTATCTTACATTGAATTTTTTTTTTTTAATTTAAAATATTTAAGTAACTTGAAAACATGGTTGTGTGGAGACATAGGCTCATTTCCTTGATACATCATCTGAGGGACATTCCAGGAGTGAGGATGATGATGAAGAGTATAATATATTAAATTACAAAAGGTCTTTCTGATGTCAATAATACAGTACTTGCAGCAATATGCTGATAGCAGTGGGTGTAGGCATTGATAGATAGGCTTGGAGGATTCTTGAAACTTTTAGAGCAGGAAATAAACATTTTTAATTGAAGGGACACCTAGTCTAGCCTTCAAGCTCTTTTGACACTAATTCTCATAGTAATAATATAGAATCATAGAATCAGTCAGGGTTGGAAGGGACCACAAGGATCATCTACTTCCAACACCCCTGCCATGGCCAGGGACACCCTACCCTAGATCAGGCTCGCCAGAGCCCCATCCAGCCTGGCCTTAAACACCTCCAAGGATGGGACCTCAACTACCTCCCTGGGCAACCCATTCCAGGGTCTCAGCACTCTCATGGTGAAGAAATTCCTCCTCACATCCAGCCTGAACCTACCCATCTCCAGCGTGGCTCTACCTGATAGCCTTATAAGTCCCTCCCTAGCTTTTTTGTTGACTGTATTGTTAATAATCTCTGTTAGTGCTAGGCTATGCACTTCACAAACTTCCAAGTTCAAGGAACTGTTCTGAATGTCCATTTGCAAGTCCATAGGTATACTTGTGTATAGTATCTGAGAGCGTGTTAGACAGAGGACAAAATGCTGTCTCTGAGTAGCCAGACCACGCAAAACAGTCTATTCAGTGTTCTCTGCTTTCTTCCTAGAGGAGAAGAATGCTGGCAGGCAGAGGGAGTGATACTAGCAATATTATGTCACCAAAATGGTGAATTCCTGTTAGCTTGCTTTTGTGCCTATCTAGCTGCTTTAATACTTTGTCAAGTGTATCAAAGCTAAGCAGTCTTGTACAGCCTGTTCTTGAAAAGGTTGTTCTTACCTCTGTTTATATGCTGAACTCTCAAGTTGGTGGTACCTCTGGCATGAATGACATGCTAAAAATTAAATCTTTGTGCAATTATTCACAGAAGTAAGCATAGGCAACAGCAACAGTTTACTGAGTTGTTCTGCAACCACAGCAAAACAGTATACTTAAAATATGTATCAGTCAGATATTTTCTTTTAATGGATAAACTATCTTTTAGACCAGATACGAGAAGCAAATGAAATGATATCTATATGAATAGAATAGACTCGACCAGGTTGGAAGATACCTCCAAGATCATCCAGTCCAACCCATCACCCAGCCCTCTCCAGTCATCTAGACCATGGCACTAAGTGCGTCATCCAGTCTTTTCCTGAACACCCCCAGGGATGGTGACTCCACCACCTCCCTGGGCAGCCTGGGCAGCCCACCTCCCTGGGCAGCTTCCAACCTGATTGATTTTATGAATCTAGGTGGAATTAATATGCTTAAAGGCTATACATAACAGAGCTGTTAAAAAGGCTTCTGCATTTTAAATAGAAAGACCATGGCTAGCTGAGTTTGATGGCAAATGTACTAGAGAGTTAATGTCAAAATTAAGACTTTTTTTTGACTGAGAGACACTGTAGGGAGAGAATTTGATACAGAGCAGCTTGAAATTCAAATTAGGTGGATATGCAAAAGAAGCTTTTATCAAAATTTATGTAAGTCTCTCTTTTAGAGAGGATGCATTGCTTTAAAGTATCTAAGTCTGTCAAACAGTCCTTCTCAGTGTGTACTTGTGTCATTTATTTCTGAGTCAGTGCAGTGGGGAAAGCAGAGGAAGAGGGCAGTGTGGGTTGTGGATGTCCGCAGCATACCAAGTGGCTGCTGTGCTGTGGATGTGTTGCGGTTCTATGCTGGTCATCGTCTCTCTTCCTTTGAACTTTGTTTCCTTTGCCTGGCTTAGGGTGCTCTTCAGCTCCTCTGACCAGCTGTCTGGTTTCCACATATCTTTGTCATGTCAGATGGGGCTGTTATGAATCATCTCATCTTCTGCTGTAGCTTTTATCCAATGCAGTTAAATTTTTGTGGTATAAGTGGAAAGAGAATAAATTGTGAAGGCAAAAAAAAAAAGAAAAAGCTGGATTCATTTCAGTGCAGGATTCATTTTGGCTAAGTTGAAGTAGCCATGGAAGTATGATTGTGGAAGCAGTAAACTTCCAGCTAATGACAGAAACAATTGTTTTTAGTGTAACTTAATTACATTAATTGATTTGACAACTTGAGAGAAAGAGATTTTTGTATGGATGAATGTTAGCTGGAGAGAATTCCTGCAGAGTGGAGACAGAAACTGCAATTTAGCGCCAGTGAGTGGAGAGAGATCAGTAGGATGTACGGTAAGAAGACTGTAATGGGCCATAAAACTAATGTCTTTATTGAGTCCATGATTTTTAGTATCCATTAGTTATTGAGTTCCTGGATGAGCTCTGGAAGGATTAGCTCTGTAAATCCTGCGTGGGGGTGAAGACTGAAAGGTCATTGGGGAGTGGCCACTTTATGAAAATATTTTCCTGCTAATAGCTATATTCTTTCATTTTATTGCTCATATGAATTTAGTTTGGCAAAAAATATGTGAATTGTTTTTTAAATGGTTGCTATGAGGGCTCCTCCATAGTACAGAGTTCACTACATGGTAAAAAAACATCCCAGACCATCACAACTTGTCTTAAAAATATATAAATCCAGAAATCACTCTGAGAGGCTTTTGGTGTGGGCTTATACTTCCTCATCCAGCTCTCAGATGCTGAATGTGCTCTAATATTGAAAGTCTCCAGGATATCAAACAATCAAATGTTATTAGAAAAGGAAAAGAGTTTTGGAGTACCCTAGAGAAATAAAAGTTCTAAGGAAAGTCACTAGGTTTTGTTTGGACCTTTGATCAAGTCTGAAAGAGAAGAAATAAACTCTTCAGTGAAGTATCATTTGACACAAATGTTGGCAGGCAGTATAACAGCTCTTCCACTGACAGCCCCCACCCTCTCCAGCTGGCCTGTGGCCTTACCTTTTTCCTTGTCCTGGCTCTTCTGAATCCTTTACTGAGCAGAGGCAGCTTACTGTAATGACAGAAAACTTTAGGTAGTTGATTGGATTAGTTTTATTCTGATTTGTTGAGCTGATTTGGCTCCCTGCCTGGTCAACCGAATGCTGCAGGCAGTAAGAGTGTGACAGGAGGGGGTTAAGGTGCAAGGAGAGCAGGGCACCTTCAGCAGCAACCAGGTTAGCCTGTGGGTCAGATGAACAACTTGAGAGAGAAGGGAAATAAGCAGCTGAGGAAGAGGTGATTGAGAGTGTCAGCAGGAAGTGAGGAAGACTGTGGTGGGCCATAACCAGTGTCTCAGCTGGAACTATGATATTTTTTTCCTGTTCAATAGGGTCATGATGGATAGGGCTGGGTGATAGGTTGGACTGGATGATCTTGGAGGTCTCTTCCAACCTGGTTGATTCTATGAGTTCCAATTTCTATGAACACCTTTTCAATGTGTTTTGTAGAACTCTGTGATCAGCAGAAGTGAAAGTAATGAGTGTGAATGTTATGAATGCTGTTTATAAAGAACTGTAAAACTGTTAGCCTACAAAGCCTACAAGGAGCTTAACATATGGTTCTCTGCCGTTGCTAGCAGGAACTGAGGGAAAACCCCATGCTTTTTACCTTAAAAGAGAATTTGTCATTAACAGTCGTGCTTACAAGAGAAATTGCACTTTCACTCTTCTGAAGCTTTAAATTTGCACTTTAAGGTCCACAAGGCAAAAACTACTGGCAAATGAAACACACTGAACAATCCTTCAAGAACTACTAGGAGAAAATGCCCTCCAACATTTCATCTTTTGAAAAGTCAGCCTTCCTCTCAGAGAGGTCAACCAGTGTATTAGCTGTAAAATATAACCAACTCCACTATTGCAACGCATCAGGCATCTGGTGGCAGGCATGGGAAAGACAAGCTTCTATATAGAGTGTCAGCGCTTGGAGTAATTCTTATTCTTGTAAGCCTTTAAGGGAGGCTGCAGTGCTGTCACAGCATGAGATGTTATTCTCCTGGCTGATGACATCCACAGTATGGTTTATCATTTTATTCTAAAAAATTCACAAAAAGCCCCTTAAGTACAATTAAATACAAATAAAGTAAGTGTCATGAGAATGAAGGAGTGTTTGAAACGGTAAAGCAAGTGTAGCAAATTAGGTTATATTTGCCTGACTTGAGAGAGCTTGAAATAGGAATCCTGAATAACAGTGTTCTTACCAGGCAGCTCAGATTTAATTCCCAGGTCTCAATATTCGTCTGTCTCTGCCCAACACAGAGCTTCAGAGACTTTGTTGCGGAAAGGCAGAGGCAGACAAGACCTTTTGACACATGTAGGCATTTCACAGTGAGTAGCTGCTGTGCCTCTTCCTTTATTATAATTTCAGTTTTTAAAGAGAGAAGGAAAACTAAGTCTTCAAAATAGATGTATGGTTCTGGAAGCATTATACTGCAGGAGAAGGGTGCTTGAATTTTTTTCACTTAAGCAATGACCTTGATCATAACACTGGAAAATCTTAAAATTATGGATTTAGTGTGTACAATCCCTCCTATTTTTGGTAGGCTTTAAGAGCTTCTCTATTAGTGAGAGCATAGACCATAAGAAGCCAATGTTATCATGTTCATAATAAGAGGATCTTTATAACATTTTTCCCTCTTCATATTGCTGCTAGATTTGTAATATTATAAACTACCAGAACACCCAATGTTTCTGTGTTTAAAATAGAAACTTTGTTGTGTAATGACTTACCACAAAATCCTAATGCATTTTTGTTTTGTTTCATTTCATTTTGTGGCTCATTTCTTGCTCTGTACTCCCAAAGATCTTCAACTCTGTGCTTTCTTTCTGAGTCACAAATGAATTTTTAAAATAAGCACTTGTACTGTGAACCATAAAGCAAGATACAGAGATGGAATCAAAAGAAGAAGGTAAATTACTTTTAGTGTACTGCCAAGAAACTTTCACTTGGCTTTTCCTGTTGTTCTGAAGCTGTGAAAATCAATATAGAAACATATATTCTGAAGGCAGGTCATCTGTGCACAGGGCTTTTGTAACAGTGAGCTTTGAAGGGGATACTTATGCCCTACCTGACATGTATCTGCAGTTCTTTACACTAAGTGTCCTGATGAAAGTACATTTTAGCTGTGGCTGTCCATCTCGGTGGCTATTGCTTTTTACTGTTTCAGACTGCTGTATTACAGATTCACTGATGGATCAATATGACACAATTGAGATACAAGTCAGTTAACTATACAGGTCTATTATAAGCTTGAGTCATCAGAAAAGCTTTTTTTTTTTTCAGTATTGAAAGGATATATGACATCCACCATAAGCCTTGCAAATGCTACTTTTCTGTTTAGCAAACCTACACTGCTTTTTGGTTTCTCTTCAACCAATTCATGCCTGGACATCTTTATTTTGAGATCTTCTTGGCCATTCAACACCACTGAACTGAGGAAAAGAGATTTGAAATATGAAAGTAAAAGATGTTTGCCATAAGAAAGAAGCAATAGGTGGGAGCACCGATGTCTCCTAACAAGAAAATTGTGGTATGTGTGCTCTATTATAAACTTTATTGTAAGCAAATTTAAATTGACAGCATGAAAATAAGAGAAGTATGGGTTCTATGAAGAGACTTCAAAACTTCTGAAAACAGGTGGAAATTGCCACAATAAAATCTCTGTTAGGAAGCTGTCCAGGAGCAGAAATACTCTGGGGACACTTTCTGGTGGATAAGAGAGAAAGCTATCTGGTCTTCTAGACAGCAGGTGGTGACAGGAACAGATTACTTGCTGTGATGGTTTGGGTATCCCCCGCCCCCCCACACTTTAGAAATCACCCAGACTAGACTCAGTCGGCTCTGGAAATTTGAATGAAGCTTATATTTACAGCTGGCACAATTTACAAGCAGATATTTACAGTATATACAGTTATAGACAGAAATATACAAGGTAAAAAGGTAATACAGACACAACTCCCCTCCCAGAAACCTGAGTCCCCAGGAGGGGCTCTCAACNTGCTAGCTAGGCTCAAACTAGCACACTTGCCTGTACCATGAATGGTCCCTGACTGCAACTACAAGCAAAGTCCTTGAAGTCTGCTCTCCTAGAGCATTTTGGTTGTCTTCAGAGTCAAGAGAGTGTGAGACCAATTTTGAAGCCCTTCATGCAGTTAGAATATATATATATACACAAAGGTTTCTTTTAGTACAGGCCCTTTCTCAAGACTACTTTTCCTTGCTTAACAATATGGCTTCCTGAAATACTTAGAAAAATCTCTTGGCAACAGTTATAAGAAATGTCGGGGAATACAGATACACACCTACTACGATAAAATGATTGTGCTAAGATGTGTAAGTTTTGCCCTCATTAAACTAACTTCCCAAATTTTCACCAGTTTGTCACCATTTTTTAACTTGCACTTTGTCCCCTATATTTTAGGTCTTGGTTTGTGATAAATCTTATTACACTGTTTGTGTGGTTGAGTGAGCTTGGCCCTCTAACTAAAACTGCACCTGTGAGTGGTAGACTTGGCCCTCCAGTTGATTAAGACTGACCACACTGCACCTGGGGGTGGTGGGCTTGGCCTTCCAACTAATTAAAACTGCCCACACCTGGGGCATAAAATCAGTCACTTTAGAGAGCCATTTTGAGTTGGTTCTCCTTGAAGCAAGTGATCTTGCAGTTGGATTTTCTCCCCTTAGAATGGGACACAATTAAAGGATGCTTCCACAGAACGAGTGAGTCCTCACCTATTCTTTGGTGAGTGTATATTATGGGTACTTTTGTGTGGGATATTGCCTCTTTATGAACACGTGCACATTTTGGTTCATCTTTCTAGAAAGAATATTCCTTAAAACTTACCTGGTTCTGTAGTAGTATATTCCCAACTGACATCTGAACTTGTAATTTAGTTGTGTTTGAAGGAGCGATGAGTAGTTTTGGGTAGCTGCTGTCTGTTTTGTGGATGTCTCTGTGACAGTGGATTCACAGCTGAAGAAAGGCTGAGGAAGTGGATGTTTATGTACATTATCACTTATAGCTGTACTTTCCTGGATCTGTAACTTAAAGGCATCAGTTAATAGGCCAATAAATATCGGCTGAAAATTCGTGCTAACAATCCTTTGTATCAAGAAAAAACAAAACAAAATAATAGCACAGTGTTAATTTTGAGTTTAAATAAGGATTGTTTGTGAAGAGTTTGCCTTTTCTTTTTTTTTTGCCATTTTTTTTGAGATGTCTTCATTTTATGAGATTATTTCTAAAATACACATAATGAAATGCAGTCTTATCTATTCCCGAAGCAAAACAATGGTATTTTTAAAGGTGAAAGTGTAACTTGTCTGATTTGAGGAGTGTCTCAAAAAGGACTAAACTTCACTGGCAAGTTACTAGTCCAATCTTCGGTCACTTACCTTATTTCTTAAAAAATGATGTTCTTCCAAATCATCTTTGCCACCAAAGGCATCTATGCAGAGATGTGCCTACCTTCTTTCTGCATCAATGCTTCAAATATACTTTACTGGAAGTGGTAATGATTTTGTGATAAGGATATATAAAAGGAAGGGTCTATTATGTTTCTTCCTGTAACAAAATGGAGTCTGTGCAGGCACTCTGGGATAATGTGGGAGAGATTCCTTTGTCTCTAAGTCTTTCTTCAGTGGGCAGTACTAAGAGTTCAACAGTAATGGTAATAGCAGTAGAATATAATCAATCAGGTTGGAAGAGACCTCCAAGATCATCCAGTCCAACCTATCACCCAGCCCTATNCTCATAGGGTTTGTGTTCCAGGCCCCTCACCAGCTTTGTTGCCCTTCTCTGGACATGTTCCAGCACCTCAGCATCTCTCTTGAATTGAGGAGCCCAGAACTGGACACAGGACTCAAGGTGTGGCCTGACCAGTGCTGAGTACAGGGGAAGAATAACCTCTCTCGTCCTACTGGCCACACTGTTCCTGATACAGGCCAGGATGCCATTGGCCCTCTTGGCCACCTGGGCACACTGCTGGCTAATCTTCAGCCTACTATGCTACAATGCAAAGGTCTTATTCCAGAAGAACTTCCAGAAGTGTTTAAACTGTCTGTTTTAATAGGAAATACTAATTTCTCTGTCTCAGGAGCTTATCTGCAGCTGACATTTAAGGTTAAGTCTGTGCTGGGTATTTTAGAGCACCTCTTCTCAGGAGAAGAGCTCCCGGAATTTCTCTCATGTTGTTTCAGTTGATATTATGTTATAGTGTTACTGTATAAAATTTTTGCCCTTTCTTTGTTTGTATGTGGTGGTTTGTGTGTTTGTTTTGTTTATTTTCTCTCTCCTCCCCCCCCCCCCCCCCCCCCCTTTTTTTTTTTGATTAAAGTGGAAGATCTTTCTGTTTATCTTTGAGCAAAGCCATATTTCTGAAATGACCTTTAATGCAGAGTTTTGTTGGAGGAGCAAATTCCTGTGCTGGAACTGTATGTGCATTGGGTGGCCTGGAAAGATAGTGTTCATTTCAAACTGTGAACTCAATCTTAGCTTGATATTTCTGAACTAAATGCCAGCATGTATATGGAAGTATAGGCAAATATGCAGATGAGAGCAAACAAGTAGTAATTACTTGAATGAGGAAGGTGGGAAATTGAAGTGTTAGAGCACTATATTCACCTTCAGTGGCTCACAGTACCAGTGCTTGAAAGGGTTAGCAACGCTCTGAGCTATCAGCATCTTTTTTAAATTCAGTCCTTCATATTAATGGTAATTGCTGCACCCTTTAAAAAAAAAAAAAGTCTTTTGTCTGAATATTTTTTTAAATGGCACAAGAAAAGTGGCATTGTTTGAAAATCCCAGTGGTGTCATAATGAGACTTCACATAAACATTAGATCAAGCAACCGCAAGCAGTCTGTGAATTATTCTGGGAAGTTTTTAAACGTGGGATATGTGACATTATTTAAGTATTTATAAATGTCATCTCATCTGTTAGAAGGAGAGCTAATAGACTGTTTTGCAGACATTTCAGCTCCAAAAAGCAATTGCTTCTGTAATCTATTTCTATAAAATCGGCAAGAGTGGAAGCAGACATAGTATGGGTCAATACCAGTGAGAGGCCTCTCTGCAGACAAAAGATTCACAGTCCATTAAGTTTCAGGTCTGCCCTGGTATGGATTCCTCTGATGTATTACTATTATATACTATTTTTGTTGACTCAGTTACTATGTCAGCAAAACTAAACATTTTGGCTTGTGTCCCAGCATCAAGCTGTCCACGGAGGATATGTGTTTGCCTCAACCACGACAGTAATGAGAAACTGGCATTAGTTTGATTTGCATAATTGTACGCTTATAACTTAGACTCTGTGTCAGTAGGAGACAACTTACTGTGATGATGCTCGTTGCACATTATTCGTTTTGTGCAATCAGCGTTTATTTATGCAAATTTCATCATTACAAGAGGTCATTTTCCAACCTTCTACCATGAAATCACTTTCTCTGCCAATGAACGGTAAGAAAACACCATAGGAGAGCAGCCAGGTATATTCGTCATTCACACTCATTGGCCAAGACACTGCAAAGGGTTTATTGTGTGTCTGCATATGTTTTTCAAATTATGTTTTATGAAAGACTGACAGCTCTGATGACAAAACTAAAACTTGATAGACCACATGTGATTATTTTAGACAAATGCTGTCAAAAAAAGCACACACAGAGCCCCAAACAAAACCAACTCGCTGTCTCACTAGTTCTGAGAGTTTCTGTAAGAATAATTTATAGACTGAAAAAAATATTTTGTGTTCCCCAGATGATCAGTGGAATGTTTTTTTGTGATAAGAAGCAGAACCCTGTAATTTATTCATGTGAGAGATAAAAAGACAGAATAACAAACTAGGATGTCCCACTTGTAACAGCAACCTGAAATAGCAATAAATGTTGAAAAAGCTTATCAGGATCATTTGGATCTTAAGGATGCGTGCACTGACCTTCAAGACTCTCTTGACAAAAATGTTTCCAAGGTCATATTGTTTATCTTGTCATTAGTGGTAGAGGAACCTCTTCAGGTTTAGTTTGCAAGTAGCTGAAACATCAGAAATTACACTTTTCCCTTTAACAATCACTTCTAAGTTTAAAAATAGTTGGAATATATGTCAGTGGAAATGACACAAAAGGAGTAATTTGGGAGCTGGTTGGACTCTTAACAGAGATGAGTACTTAACAGACTGTGTCTTCACATGAGGCACAGAGAGTTTGCTAGACTTGATAACGTGCAAAATATGGCTGAAAGGAAAAGAATGAGAGCCCAAATATGACTTTTTCTCTTCCCTCATATAATCAATAGGAATCCTGTAATTCTGAGCAAAGAAAAGAAAGTGTACTGTATCAGGAGTTAGATGAAAATCATTATCAGTGTTATAACTGTATACAAAACCTCTCAGGTGAGCCACATTTACAAGGAATGTTTGAGTTTCTAATGGACAAAAGAATCTATAAGTCAGATGTTGTACTGCACAAGAAAAAAAAGTATGCTTTGAAAGAATGAAAATCTGTTTGTATGCTGACTAGGAAAGAAGCACTTTAATAGACAAGCACATGCATCTGGAAGAGCAATTTCTGTCCACAGGTGTGCATCACATGATTATTTCCTAAATATTTTTACAGTTGTTGCCTCTTGTGGGAATATAATCCTCCATACCAACATATGCTGTTCCATGCTTCTTGAATGAAAACTCAGCTGGGCAGCCTGTATTGACTGCTGTGTGAGCCCCAACTGGTGAATGAAGCTATGTGAGCTCAGAGTTAAATAACACTGTACTGCTCTTTGTCTGTTTGTTGACTGTGGCTAAATGATACATACTGGATTAAGATTGGAAATTGTATAATTAGGATTTCTTGGTGTTTTGGTGCCTTTAAAAAAAAAAGATAGTATCTAACTGGGAAAGAAGGAGGGGGACCTAAACAAACAACTGTGATATAACCATACGAAAGAAGAGAATGACAAAAAGGGGTCCTAAAAGAAAAAAAACAACAACATCAGTGGAAGAAAAGTTGAGAGGCCAGAAAAGTGTTGTAATACAAAAAACTCAGGCGGGGGAAAAGTCCCTACAACTTAGTTTAACAATAAGAGACAGTGCCCTTAGAAGAAAGGAACAAAGTCTCAAATGACCGTGAGTTAAATGAGATGAACTTACTAGACACATATACACAAAGTACACGTTAAGCAGATACTCATCTAAATGCTTACAGAATCTTTGTGCTAGCCAAAATACAGGAATGTAGCCTTGAACTAGCAATGAGGTGAACTCTAAGTACCATGAATGCATTATTAAGTATAAACAACACAGGTGTACAACACAAAAACAACTGTTTGGGGACTGAAAAATGTACAGTGTATTGATTATTTTGGAGAAAATATTAGGAGAACCTGCTACACAGAGTGAAATACTCAAGAGGCATACTTGCAAGACTTGAGAGATCCCAAATGGATAGGTGAAAGGCAGAGGGAGGAAAAAGTGACAATAGCAGCATGTGGAAGAAATGAAGGGCAGATTTGTCTTTAAAGTTGAAAATTACTTTCAAACAGAACAAAACTCTGAACAACAGTATTTTTTTCAATTTTCACTTTTATGTTACAGAATTTCCTCTGTTTGTTAATTAGGTGGATATCATATGGGAAAACATTCCTTATAGACACTTTGATTTCATGAAATCTTCACTTACAAGCTGCCTCAGGCATGGTGATGGTAGCTATTAAATGTTCCCTCTGAATAGTTATTTTGTCTGTTCACTGTTCCTGAATGGAGAGAATCATGATGGAATGAACTAGAGAAACTCTGATGTGTCCTTTACTAGGAGGTAGCAAAGAGAATTGTCATTCACTCCAAAACAAATTGATGCTCCTTAACTCTCAGGTTTTAATCTCATGTCACGCTGCCACTAATACAGGTAGAAGATGAATGATATAACCTACCTTCTGACTGCCACACCTCTAGCCCAATTGAAATAGCTAGTCTGGGATTTCCATGTGGTTCTCATCTGTCAGACATGGCCCCAGACACTCCTGTCAGAACTGAAGAGAAGCATTTCTGTAGAAGACATATCTTAGTTAAAAATCCCAAAGGTTAATCTTTTTTTTTTATTATTATTATTATTCCAACTAAGTCTTTGTTGCTTTGTGGAGTTTTACTGACTTGTAGAACAAGTTTGTGTGCAAGTCTTCTGATACTGCCTGGCTGGTTCATCCAGAAAAAAAGTGAAAATAGTTCATCTAGAGATTAGAGATTGAGAACTGGGTAAATCAGAGAAGAGATTTGTTCAGATGTGCTGTTCACTGATGCACATGAAAACATATATAAAATCCTGAAGCAGTATTGATGTCCAAAGTTCCTGCAGTCACTGCTTAGATTCTCTAATAACTGAGTATAGATTGTCACAGCAAATACATGGAGAACTGGAGAAGACTCTGAAGTCTCGAAGTGAGGGTTTGATGTCTGAAGTTGTGTGAACTCTGATTATGGTCTAGTGTTTCAGCCCAAGTCTGTCTCTAATTTTATACCTGCTCTGTGTGTATGTGCTGTGGAGTGCTCTTTCTATTAGAAGACACCATGTGAGGTATATATTGCTGAGCAGTCATCCAAACTGTGCCAGTGGGTTTCTTTTATCTAAATGAACAGCATGTGTGGATGCTTGTTGCAGATTTCAAGTACACTGTGGCAGTGATCCACACAAGGCAAAGGCCTGTTGAAAAGAAATCTATGGCCATGGCAATTACAACATAGCTGAACTGTTCTAATGGTGAAGTGTCTTTGAGTCTATGTAATAAAAACCGTGCAGCATTGGAAATATTTATTAAAATATATTACAACTATTGATTTGTGGATGGGCAGAACGAAAAAACCCAGAAATATTATGCAACGTTCAGGAGAATACTAACTTGTTTGAAGTAGAATTTTACTTTCTGCGGTGACCTCTCTGAACTTCAATTAGTGGATTTGATTCAGATGCTTAGGATGAGAATTGCCTTACCTGTCTTTAGCCATCAAAAGAGACTTGTCACTGAGGCATTTTTTGTGGTCAGTGAGAGAGGAAGACACGTTCAGGAGGGTCATTCTACTGATCTTTTGATATCACCTATGTGCTCCTCCAAAAATACTTACTTTTTCCATTTTCCCCTCAGAGGAAACATTGTAAATACTTCACTTTCATATAGGTGCTGTTAGCCTTGGTTAAACTGTCCCAGAGTGGACAGCAGCACACACCCACAACATGTGCCAAACTATATATTTGTGGAAAAGGTTTAAAAATATGTTGATACGTTTCAAAATGAGAAGACTGTACCTCTGATTTACTCAGGTGAGTTGATGTTTGCAGATGACATCAAACGAGGAGCAGGAGGAGAACTCTGCAGAGGGCCCTTGACAGGCTGGATGAGTGGGCAGAGGTCAATGGGAGATGTAACAAGGCCGAGTGCAGGGTTCTACACTTTGGCCATAACAACCTCAAGCAGCACTACAGGCTGGGGACAGAGTGGCTGGAGAGCAGCCAGGAAGAAAGGGACCTGGGGGTACTGATAGATAGTAGCTGAACATGAGCCAGCAGTGTGTCCAGAAGACCCAGTGGCATCTTGGCCTATATCAGGAACTGTGTGGCCAGCAGGACAAGGGAGATTATTCTTCCCCTGTACTCAGCACTGGTCAGGCCACACCTTGAGTACTGTGTCCAGCCCTGGGCTCCTCAATGCAAGAGAGATGTTGAGATACTGGAATGTGTCCAGAAAAGGGCGATGAAGCTGGTGAGGGGCCTGGAACACAGCCCTGTGAGGAGAGGCTGAGGGAGCTGGGGGTGTGCAGCCTGGAGAAGAGGAGGCTCAGGAGTGACCTCATTGCTGACTACAACTACCTGAATGGAGGCTGCAGCCAGGTTGGGGTTGGTCTTTTCTCCCAGGCAACCAGCAACAGAAGGAGGGGACACAGTCTCAAGTTGTGCTGGGGGAGGTATAGGCTGGATGTTAGAAGGAAGCTCTTCAGAGAGAGAGTGATTTGCCATTGGAATGGCAGGGAGGTGGTGGAGTTGCTGTCCCTGGAGGTGTTCAAGAAAAGCCTGGATGAGGCACTTAGTGCCATGGTCTAGTTGATTGGACAGGGCTAGGTGATGAGTTTGACTGGATGATCTTGGAGGTATCTTCCAACCTAGTTGATCCTATGATGTAACAGCTGTGCATTATATTCTTGGATAATGTGTAACACTTCTGAAAATAATTAATGCAAATAATGATAGACTTCTTCAATAGTGGTGTGAATTGGGGCTAAAGTAGTCATCTGGAAAATCCCTATCATGGGCTGGAATGAGAACCTGAAAAACAAATGTGGCTTTTTCATCTTCTCAATTTGATTTGCTCTGATAGGACACAATTAGATGATTGAAATTTTCACTTGAGAAAGCATTGGTACTACATAACATATTGGAATGAAAAAGTAGCTAAAATCAGTGATTAAACCTTCCAACTCAAACAGTACAAATTGTTGTACTACCTGAAATAAGAACTTGAAAACATTTTTGCTTGTAGTTACCTTTAAAAGTAATTGTATTTTTTTTCATCTATACAGAAACCTTAGAATGTAATTTTCTTTCAAATGAATTATTGAATTTCCATTTTGTTTTCTTTCAGCTTCTTATATATATAGACTTAATTAAAATTGAATATTTTCAATTTTCTCTTTGGAAATAAAATGCCTCAGATTAAAAGCAAAAACAAAGGTGTTTTTGTTTTTTGCATGGTGAGGGTTTTTTTTGTCTTTAATCAAAAAGTACTTGCCAAATTCAGTGTTGGCACCAAGATTCTGCTTTTCAGAAAGTACAGTTTATGTCATTGAAACATTCCAATTAGTGGAAATTATGATCCCTTGAAAAAAAAGTTTAAAAAATATTCAAATCACCTTATGAAGAATTTGCCTGAAGTTCATATCAAAGTATAATCCTGATTTTGCAACGATTATATTCTTTCCCAAATTAAATTAATAGTAACTTAGAATCATAGAATCAGTCAGGGTTGGAAGGGACCACAAGGATCACCTAGTTCCAACCCCCCTGCCATGGGCAGGGACACCCTACCCTAGATCAGGCTGGCCAGAGCCTCATCCAGCCTGTCCTGAAACACCTCCAGGGATGGGGCCTCAACTGCCTCCATGGGCAACTCATTCCAGGCTCTCAGCACTCTCATGCTGAACAACTTCCTCACAGTCAGTCTGAATCTCCCACCTCCAGCTTTGCTCCATCCCCACTAGTCCTGTCACTCTCTGATAGCCTAAAAAGTCCCTCCTCAGCATTTTTGTAGGCCCTCTTCAGATACTGGAAGGCCACAAGAAGGTTGCCTCAGAGCCTCCTTTTCTCCAGACTGCACAGACCCAAGTCTTTCCGTCTGTCCTCATAGCAGAGGTGCTCCAGAATGCCCACATCATTGCAGCCCTTCTCTGGACATGCTCCAGTATGTCCACATCCCTCTTATAATAGGGGCTCCACAACTGGATGCAGTACTCCAGGTGAGATCTCAGCAGAGTGCAGTAGAGGGGGAGAATCACCTCCCCCAGGCTTCCAGCCAAAGAGATGCCAAGTTTAGGCATTCTTTTGGCAAGGATGAATGCATAGAGGTTATTTTTTTTTCACTGTCTCTACACAAATAATTTAGTGCACCTCTAAATTTCAGAAGGTGCTAGTTTAAAAAATGTGCCTTTATTGTTCTGTATGGCAAACTGCAGTCTCCTGTAATACACCATTTAAATGAGTCTAGCATAAAAGATCTGTCTGTAATCCTTATTATCACTTTAATTTTTGGTAGCTATAATTATTCAACCTATCATAATCACTTTGAGAAAGGTTTTATTTTTATAGTGTTATTTGAAAAGAATACTCTGTATTGATTAATCAGTCCTAGCTGGATCCATTAGTCTGTAGCCACTATATAATATTTACAAGTTAATTCCACAGTGCATAAGTTTTTATAGCTCTAGAGTTCTGAAAATAAAAGCAATTTAATATCATTTAGTAGTTCTTGCATCCTCCCAAATCCTGGTTTCCTGTTATACTTGGTACATAATCAGTTTTACGCCTTGCAGTGGCTTATAGAACAGAACTAAACATGATACCAAGTGTAACGTGAATGGAAACATTTTCTTCTGCACCTTATTGTAAACTGTGTATATTATTGCTTATAAATCCAAGTACTGTGAGTTATTTTATCCTTTAGTAGGGTTTGTGATTAAAGAAGTAGCTATGCATATTCCAGAGCAGAACGTAGTGTGTTCAGAGCAGTTTTAAAGTGTGGCAGTAGTAAAAATAGCATGACTGGATACACTATAATCTAACATTATTACGTTACACTGAGATTATACTATGAAACAGATATACTTTAATACCAGAATATGCATAAATCATATATATACATATAAACCCAAACAAAAACACCAACAAAAACCCCCACAACCAACAAAAAACCCCAAGCTGAAATCCATGGTCTTGACAAAATTCAGGTAGCAGAAGATGAAAATCAAGGAGGCTTTAATGCTTCTTTTCCAATCTGTGTTCTCTGTGGTTCCCATCTACATGGAAGCATCCTCTGAAATGATGCTTGTGACAAATTTCATTCCCATATGCATCAGGATTTGAGAGGCAGGACGAGATGCTTAAAGCCTCTGGAAGATTGCTGTTGGTGTAGTTGCCTTTATACAGGGAGTTATCAAATGCCCTCATACCACCAAGTTTGTGTGAAAAATATCTGGACCATTTGTCAGTTGCAAGTTTGCTTATAATCTGACTATGTGGAATGATGCAATTATATTTTAAAAAGACAGTAAATAGCCTTAATAGTGAAGAAAGAAAGTTTGAGAACAGGCTTCCCCCACTCCAAATAACTCTGCAATGGTCACTTATATCCACAGCATTAAGGAAATAGTTCCCATTATCGTTTAACTTCTGTCATTGAATACTTACGGACAGCAAACCATGGTGATCCTTGCTCTAAAATGCATCACCGCAAGCTCTGACAGATTAAATGCTACATTATAACTTGTATCTTTACTGGATCATGACAGATCACTGTGCTTTGGAAGTACTTGCTTGATGTCATGATTTACAGCTCCTTGAGAGGAACAGAGTAAGAGACAAAGGGCTGCTCTGGAGCATGCTGCTGCAAGTGAGTAATGGTGTGTGAATGTGGGCTATTATGAAACTACATCATCGTGGGCGTTTGTAAAATTGTCAATATCCATCAGTTAACAAACCAACGTTTCTGGTTCACTGAGCACCGGTACAAGAGACACGTTACAAGTTAATTCTGTATCTTCAGAGAAAGATGTGTTTGTGTTGTTCATTGTCACTAAAGTATCCTGTATGTTTGCTGACCTTTTAACTAATGGAAAAAAATAAGTGATGTTAATAGAGACCCCCCCATGTTTTTTATACAGAGCAAACTCGGATGAAACACTCAAGCTTTATTTCCAGGTTGATGGCATGTTTCAGTTGCTCTAAATATCCACAAACTGTGTGATAAGGAATTTACAAGACTGAAACTTTTAAGTAACTACTTTCAAATATGTTCAGGGAAACAATCATTACTTAGAAAACATATCTGGATTCTGTTACCTTGACTATAAGTTTAGTTTTAGGAAGTCCTTTTAAAAAACGTTATCCTGCTGCAAAAGAGATTCAGTGTAGTTGTTCATATGCAAAACCTGTAATGATTTCATTAGTAAATTGTCAGAAGTAATAATGGATTTCTGCCTTTTGATTCTCTTTAAGTCCTACAGGAGCTGAGCAGTATGCCTGGCTTGTGTAAATTACTGTAGCAGTTATAAAGGCCATCCCTTGTCATCCTCAGCTTTTTTTTTTTGCATTGAATTTGAAATCCACAGGGAAAAGATCCTGTTTAAAAGGAGGCAGACAATAAGATGCAGAGGAACAGTAGGGAATTGTGCAATATGGCACACTAGGTTGCATCATGTCCTTTTCCCTATGTTTTTACTGCCTTGAATCTTTCTTCAAGTCCCAGAAATATCAGGGGAAGATTTCTTTATTCAATGACTCTTGACTCTCTTACCATTTGATATCAGTTTCTCAATTTCCAGGTTGCTGAGAAAGACCAGACAAGATGTTGCCAATGTTATCATGATAGCTTCTGTTTGAACAAAACCATTTCAATAGCGGGGCTTAATATTATTAATTTACAGTCCAAGATCATGACTGCTACTGGATATCCTAAGATAAGGTGATCATCTTGCATCCTAAGGCATCCATCTCATATTACAGATTGATATCAGAAGAGATCATATTCAAATGTTCAGGCATTATTGCCGATACAAACCCCTGCCTTGCTAGGGGGAAGATTGTAACTTCGTAAGATCAATGTCAATTTTATCCCATTACTGCATAGATAATAGGTTTTGTTGGTCTGTTCTCTCTCTCGTAAGTAGTTGGTACTTTCATTAGATCTGTGACAGTGCTATACATTCCTCTCAAAGGCAAACTGATACCTACCTTTCTTGCTTTCAAGAGGTATTACAAGATTTTTTTTCCACCACTAGTACAGCCACCTCCCCATTCTCATTTGCTGCTTGCCCTGCTGAATCATCTGAACTGCTAGTTATGTGTTTGCTGTCATATACTCATATGATACCTTGTTAGGCAGCACTTCTAAAACCTGCTGGCCTTGAGGAGATGGTCATCACAGAACTTCCCTCTGAAGTAATTTGAGAAGTGTTAGGCAGCTTCCTATAACTCAAGCCCTTAAATCTGTATTATTTAGTATCCCACTTTAATCAATTTCCAGATTTTGTCTTTAGCTGCTTTCTAATCAGTTTTCTTGAAGTGACCTTTATTGTTTGAAGGCTCAAGTCGTGGTTGTGAAGACTATCTAGTCAGATAGCAGGTTGTCAAAGCTAATAGTAATGTAATAATGGAGGATTCCCTATGTATTAACATACTGAAGTTAAAGCTGAGTCTTCTCCAGTATATCCTACTATTCCTATTTGCTTTCTACTTATGTTAGTGCATACAAAGCATTTACTTGTTATGATCAGATCATGCTTTATCATTATGCTCTTCTAAATATTAGTGTATGAGGTTTCATTCAGCACAGGTGCAAAACAAGCTTTCTTGGATTAGACTGGCACCCAATGCAACGATGATTACATCATGTGTCCCTAGTTATTCTGTCACCTGCTCTAATTTCTACAGCTGTGGAGTACTGGGAGGTGGGATTTTGCAAAGGAAGAAAAAAAGTAAGTCTCCTCCATCTTTTTTCCTATGGAGTAGGACCATAGTGATATGCAATAGCATCTCTAAAACACACAGGTAACCTGTTTGGATCCTGTTTGAGATATTTACTTGCCCTTTCTCAGGGTTATGGAATTTTGTCCAAAAAGGCACAACTTTCCTTTGGGCATTAACTTAGTTATGGTAAGAGCATCTGTGCTGAACTTCCTCACTTGCATGCAGAACATGCTGGGAAAGATGTTCCTCTCCCTGAAGATGCTTCAGGCTTAGTTACTCCTGTGCCCTCCTAATGTCTGTGAAGTGTTTAGAACATATTTTGTCGAAATTAATTGAATACATAAAATGGAGCTGAAAAAAGTCTTAAAAGATTTATGAATACTGGTGAATGATCAGAGCACACAAAATATTAGAAGCCTTCCATCTTATCTTGCATATGAGCCTCCTTTGATCTTCTTGCTCTCAATCTTTTACATGGCTGTCTTGTGCTATTGTAATTGTTCTGCTAAAGTTGTAGCAGGAGGAAAGCATTAGTCAAAGGCCAGCCAGGAGGTGGCAACTTGCAAAAGCTTGAATATATATTAAGTTTTATATACAACTATAATTTTTTAAGTCTGTGTAACAATTCACTTAAGGTGAACTATTTGTGTAGTTTAAGAGAATCCAATTCTACACAGTGTTTTGGTGATGAACAATGCACCACTATCCCTTTAGATATTGATTATTAGCAAATGAAAAGTAAGAGGTATCCAATATGAAAAGCTTACTATCCAGTTGAGGAAAGCTGTATGCAAATTTAATACTATTTATAATCTGCTTAATTAAAAAAATGTGGACCAAAAACCACAACCTATTAAAATATTGTAAATTAATGTGATAATTTTATGACTGCTGCATAAAAATGTAGGATTGAACCTTACTTGTGTGGAACAAACCAGCACATGTAATGAAAAGAACTATCATCCCTTGCCCCATTCCTTCTTGTATTTGAACTTAAGACAAATTCATTTAATCTTTAGGATTTTTCAAGACCTGCTGAGCTTTAGATTCTAAGTTTAGAAAATGTTACCTTAATAAAGGTAAAATGGAAAGATTGTAGGTTTGTGTGAGAAGTATATGGCTGATCTTTGTAATGCATTTAGTATACTCAGAAATTATGGCTTGTTAGCACCGGAACTGATTCCTTGTGAAACATTTAGGCTAATGTGAAGGGAATTTGTGGTGATAGGTTTAAAAATCAGTAGTGTTTCCTCTTCCATCAAGAACATTAGAAACTTCCCAGAATAAGGTTGTACAGCAGTTTCCATTACACATCTCTCAATTTGTGTAGGAAATGTTAAAATTCTTCTTTTGTATTTTTGGTTTGTTCATAAACATCTACATATTCATGATCAATGCTGGTTTGTTCATAAACATGTACATTGATCATGATCAATGCTTAGGGGAAAAAAAATCTAATATGTGTCTCCTTCAAGCAGAAGTTGAAGAGTGCAGTTTCTTCTCTGTTTCTTTTCTTGCTGTTTTGCTACTTGTAGTATCATTCAAGTAAAGAAATACACAAAGTGGTATGTAGATATAAGACTTCAAACTGGCTTGAGACAAATTAACATCTAAGCATTTCAGTTTGGTTAAGAGGTGTCCTTACAAAGGGAGTTTCTCCTTCCTCTACTTTCAGGACACTTGCGGACTCTAGTGAACTTCAGGGTGATACATACAGGTTGAACATGCATTCGTTTGGTGAGCCATGGAGCTGGCACTTCATAGAACTAGTCTTCTGAACGCTTAGGTAATCTGTATTACTGATCTTGAGGGAGGTTGGTAGGCAGCACGTGTGCAGGTTGCTGGTGTGTGATCAACATTCCCTAGCACTTGGCTGATACTAAACTGTTACTTACCTCCTAAGGGTCTTTAGAAGAAGAAGTGATAAAAGTTTCCTTAGGGCTTGGGTGTCCAGCAGACAGGCTGGGCAAAGTCTTCTGGTATAGTTTGGAAACAAGCATCTGGAAAACATGCTGAAGAAGTTAGTTTTATTTTCTGAGAGGATTTTAATTAATTGTACAATTACAATATTGGCATGAAACAGCTGAAAGGTCCTCTTGAGCCTTGCCAGGTTCGTGAAGAACAGATCTTAGAAGCACTTTCTGTTCAATACCATAGGAAATGCTGCAGTAATACAAAGTTTAACTTTCACATTAACATACACAGGAAATGTCCTGATCTGCAAGTTCAGCTCTGTGCACTGCAAAATATAGTCTAAATCTGTGGTCCTTTGCTATTTCTAATGTGTGTTGGGAGGACATGTATGTACCTACACATAAAGGCACTATTCATTTATTTTTCTACAACCTTAGATATATACTCAGCATCTTGTAAAGGACCAATGTAGAAGGTGATTATGCAGTCACCTAAATTGCTACGTAATTACAGTTCATTTTGAATGTGCCGTATAATAGTGCTTAAGAATCTAAGCATTCATTGCAAAAGTAATTAAGTTTCTAGCCCTTCTGGTTAGAAAGATAACCTTCAAAATGTCAAATGAACCTAAGCAGATGCATTGATGTCTGCCTGCATATGCAGACAACTTGAAACAGTAGCTTCAAGAGAAGGATATTATGTGCTGCCCCCTTCATCAAATTGGACCTGCCTCTGAAGGTATCCTGACACAAGTACTGTTAACTATTTCACAGCTGATAGACATAGCATAAATAGCCAAAGCTTCTATGACCTTTCTAGAAGTAATTAAAGGAAAATTTAAATGTAGGTTCCATTGATACCACTTATGTCGTTCAGCTCACCTCTTAATTTGTTGGTCATGCATTTAATATTGTTCTTCCAGAGCCCAAAATACTGAAGGAAGGTGCTGATACAACCTTCCTGACCCCCTTGACCAAAACATGTAGTAGTAATTGCCATCTCTGCTGTTTCTCATCCAGCTGCTGAAACTCCTTCCTTCTCATCAGGATCATCTGTCACACAGCTGATGTGATGATTTCAATTTCTTTAAATGCTCATCTCTCTCCTTTTGCCATCCAGTTGAGTTATGCACATAATATAGTTTGATGTAAAAATACCAAAAAATACCCAACAAAACCAAAGAAAACCAACAAACCACCAAGTGCATATGTTAAAGAAAAGGACATATATCCAAGAAGAGATTGAGTTTAAATACAGAAGTGTTATTCTAAGAATTATGACAAAGTAGCTAGAGGAAACTTGCTGTAATATCATGTATTCAGTCTTGTTTGTAACCAGATTTGTATTTGTAAGTGTGCTATACCTTTAAATGAAAAATATTGTGGTGTTTCTTGCCTTGATGCATAGAGAAAAGGTCCAGGTTAAGATTCTTCTTGCAGCCTGTGTAATAATGTTTACAGGCTGCTGGCTGTGCAGTACAGGCAGGACACACTGCTCAGTCTTGTTTTCTGGGAAATCAAACAGAAGCACTGAAGATGTGAAAGCTTCTACTTGACATTGCTGCTTTGGAAGCCTAGTGAGGGCTCATGAGAACTATTCATCTGTTTCATGACAATACTTTAATCTTGCAATTAATTAAAATCTTTTCCCAGTATACAAGTCTTCCTTCATCAGCCTGACATGCCATGCATGGAGAAGAACAAGAATTGGCAAAGAATTGTACAGATTTGTGACAGGATTCCAAACAATGCAACATTGATTATTTAGATCAACATAGGGCTAAACTTTCAGCTATGCAATGCTTAAATGAGAAGGGGAATTCATCCTTGAGTAATCCCCAGGTCAGAATTCTAAGCTTGCATTTTTATCCTGATGGCTGCGTAACAGAGTATGTATTAACTGCATGAGACTTTATGGGAGGGATGCAAAGACTTCTACAGAAACATTTCTACTCATTTTTACCTTTTGAGCTATGCAATGTGTTGTTTGTTTGGTTGTTTTTTCAGTGCAGTGTACCCAGTTCAGATGAGCTAAATTAGAAATTTTCCTTCAGTAAAAAGGATTAGCCAATGTGGTAGCTTAGTCTATGCCAGTCTGATACAACTTTAGGTTGTCTTTTTTTCTCATTTCAATTTAAGAAAAAGTGACTTCCTAATCCTTTACTATGTCTGAATAGATGCTTTGAATGAAAATAACATTCAAAGCCTTCAAAAGCTCACTTTTCCCTGTCAAGTGTGCAGTTCTTGATTTCACTTTTAGCATCACTACAACTAGTACTTCTAATGTCAGGAAGAGACTAGTTCCTTAGCACCACGTATTTCATGTGAATCAACTTTACTGTGGAAGAAAAACCACTGAAAGATGGAATAGAGATAAAATCCTGGTCTATCATATTATGATATAATTTATTAGAATTCTAGGAGATTCTTCTAGTGCTAGTAAAGCTTGCTTTTCAAATAAAGGTACAATCAAGAGGAGGCATGTCTCCTATTAATCTATTTATGTTCCCATGATGTTATATAATTGCACTGCATTGAATCCTCAAGTGACCAAATAATTTTTAGTCACCATGTGTTGGGGAGTAGTTATATTTTCCATAGAAACTCTGCAAGCATAGAAACACTTTGACAAATATTATCAGTATTAGTCAGGCACTAAGAGTGATTAACACTGGCTTAGGGCATTTTTTGTTCTGAAGCAGAAGACAAGACCAGATGCGGTTGTGTCTAAGTGGATGCTGTGGAATGGCACAGTTGCTCATGCTACATCATGGGAGGTGGGCATGGCATCTGCTTGGCTAAGTAGGGGGAATGTTGTAAATCAGGTCTCCACTCCCATAATAATACTTCTGGTGAGTTCCACCTCCATAATAAAACCTCTGGTGAGCTCCTCTTCTGCAGACTGCAATGTTGAAGCGAGTCCGTGTGATTAAGAGAAGTGCTATGATGTTAGTGTCTTAGGTTACATAATACTGTCACCTTGTTGTTGATGGTGAAATTAGCTTGCTGTGTGGCTTTTACTTGATCAGTTAACCTCTGACTGCTTCATTTCCCCCCTCTGTGTGATGAGAACACTAATAATACATGCTTTCCCTCGTAAAGTGCTTTGACATCTGTGGCCATAAAGCACTTCCCAAATGTTTTCTCTGAAGGCACACCTCATTTGTGTAAGAAATGTATATTTGGATGGCATGTAGGGAATGCTGAGAGGGCAAAGTATAGAGATCAAAGAAATGCAGAGAAAAAGAAAACAAAGAACGAGGTGAGTAGAACTGGTAAGTTGCTGTAGTGGTCATCAGTGATAAAATTATTCCATTTCTAAATGAATGTTACATTGCTCAAGCATAATTTCATTAGGTTATCTTTGGCCCGCATGAAACATTCAGTGTTTTGCAGTGTTCTAGGTCTGACCTCACTGTTAAATGTGTTTCTCAGGTATTTTGATATATTATGCTTCAATAGATCAACTCCAGCAGTGTTCATTTCTTCCCTTTCATCTTTCTCTGAAGTATACTTAATACTACTTACCAGCAATAAAGAACAAGTGTTTAGGAGACCAAAAAAAAAAAAAAGTACATAAACTCTGTCCTGCCAGATAAGTATGATTTCACTAGTCACATATGTTATATATTTGAATATATTGTACTGTTGTAGCACTTCACAAACTCTAAACCCAAAACCACAACAAACCAAACAGGTAAAGATCAGTACTTTGCAGACTGGAAGACTGGACGAGGTGAAGTGATTTGCTGAAGATGTCTGTTCTTTGCTCTATTTTTCTATTTATCAGAAAGTCTACATATTTGTATGTTCTTCAGCAGTTCATCTGAATGTTCTTTTATAGCCCACATCACCAAAGCAAGTCTCTCTGAGTGAATGCATGTCAAAATCAGTGATGGTTAGTGATTACATAGAAAAATCTAGGATTTGAATCATTCCAACAGCTGTCGAGGTTTTTTCATTTGTTAAAGAAGCAGGAGCTAGAAGTGTTTAGCAAAGACCATGAGCCTCTGAATTAGCAGTGTTTTCTACAGTTTCAGTTCAAACACAAAATAAGTTTGTGTTTTCTTTTGTTTTGTTTTTTGTAACACCAACCCAGTTCTTTGAGCAAGTATTTTTTTTCCCTGTGGACATTTACCTCAAAAGTGATGTTCTCAGTCATTTCACCAATGAAAGCATCAGCAGAGTACAAAGCCTCTGACAGTAGAAGTGCATTTACCAATAAATTTTTGAGTACTGTATTGTTAACATATGGGCTTTGTTTCAAGGATATAAAATAACTAAGCATTGTAACATAAAAGCATCTTAATGAGGGTATGTGCTCTGGATATTACACATGTTTTCCAACAAACCCTTCTACTTTCTGTTGCTCATTATCATCTGTTTGTGAACTTTATTTCTTATGTTCATGTAAATAGCCCCAAAGACTTCCATGATGTGTGTGGGGTGTGTGTTTTGGTTTTTTTTTTTTTTTCAGTAACTAACATAAATGCCTTGGAGTTATCCTTAGAAATTTCTAGCTGTACTAATGGATGCTGCCATGACTCGTATTTGATAGGAGATTGTGTTGTAAAAGAAAGCACCAGCATAAAACAACTGCTTACCCAAATTCATCCAGGGAAAGCTTAGAACATTTAAAAAAAAAAAATCCCAATAAAATAGAATTTGTCTTTTACAGATTCATCTGGAATTACTTGTGGGGCAGATAACTAAAAATCTTACTGACTTCCCAACAATATTGACAGATCAGTATGAAAGGAAAAAAACCTCAACATTTATACCAAATTTTGACTGAATATGAAGGTGCAAACTTGAGGTTAATTGCTGTGCTTCTTCCTGGAACATATACTCTGCATCAGTTTCAAAACTCAGTACACAGCAGAGTTGTTAGATGTACCCCTCTGAGCTGAAGCAGAGCATCTTCATTGTTATACAGACAGGGCTATAGGATGTTGCTGGGGATAGTACAGAAGCAGCCCTTATGCAAGTTTGGGCTAAAGCTGCAAGGAGCAGCAGCTCAAATTACAGGCTACTCTTCCCACTGTCGAAACTCTAATCCCTTCAGCTTGCTTATGTTGAGAACACCAGGACAAGATATGTAGCACTACCTCAGGTGGAATACAAAATTCAGAATAATTTATCTCCATCACAGTTGTGTCTCTTTTGGGAAGTGAGAGCATTATGCACATGAGGAAGGCTGAGTTAGTGTGGGAAGGCATAACTTTATTGTCCATTTCTAAGTACAGTTAAGTCAATTTTCTTCCTCAGCAGGTGTTAAATTGTAGAAAGGAAAATGAAAACAGTGTCTTAGGGAAATAAACCTAGTATTAAATCTGACCCACATTCATGTATAGTTTCAGGAAACAAATGGGTGAAATTACAAAAGCTATTTAGTAATATTTTTCAGATTTATGTATGGGTTTTTCTTCTGAAAAGTAACAAGTTTTAAAGATCAACACGTTTCAGAGGAAAACCACCTGCTATTAATACTATCTGCTAAGAAGCAGCAATCTGATGTCGTTTCAAGTTAGACTGATTGAAAAGTTGTCTTCCTTTTCTTTCAATTTCACACTCACCAGAAACATCAGTTCTGTCATCTCTACCTCTTCTTCTATTTGCATATTACCCATAATATGCAAACTGTATTGTTTTCATAGATATACTAACACCTAAATAGTTTGTATTTTAATAAATATGATTTTTCAAACATTTTTCCACTTCCCACTTCTGTGCCCTGCTTTAAGAAGAATTTGCTTTAAATTCCTTAAGCCTTGCAAGAGTGAAGAGTGCATCCAGTTCTGATGCCCCTATTACAAGAGGGATGTAGACATGCCGGAGCGTGTCCAGAGAAAGCCCATGAGGGTGATCAGAGGGCTTGTGGTGGTTTGGCTGTCGTTCCCCCCCCCCCACTTTAGAAATCACCCAGACTAGACTCAGCCAGCTCTGGAAATTTGAATGAAGCTCAAACTAGCACAGGGCTGGAGCACCTCTCCTATGAGGACAGATGGAAAGAGTTGGGGCTGTTCAGCTTGGAGAAGAGGAGGCTCTGGGGTGACCCTCTTGTGGCCTTCCAGTATCTGAAGGGGGCCTACAAAAATGCTGGGGAGGGACTTTTTAGGCTCTCAGGGAGTGACAGGACTAGGGGGAATGGAGCAAAGCTGGAGGTGGGGAGATTTGGACTGGACATGAGGAGGAAGTTCTTCAGCATGAGAGTGGTGAGAGCCTGGAATGGGTTGCCCAGGGAGGTGGTTGAGGCCCCATCCCTGGAGGTGTTTAAGGCCAAGCTGGATGAGGCTGTGGCCAGCCTGATCTAGGGTAGGGTGTCCCTGCCTATGTCAGGCAGGTTGAAACTAGATGATCCATGTGGTCCCTTCCAACCCTGACCAATGCTATGACTTTATGAAGCTTTGGGCAGAATTTGCAGCGTGATTTCTTTCCTCCCCTCCCCCCTCTTTTTTAATATCTAACCTCACATTAATGTAAGATTGTGGTTTTGTAGGTCAATAAGACAGGTTACTTGAGCAAAAAAAAAACAAACCCAACCTTTTTAATCCTGGAAGTTTTCTGTGGCTTCAGCACACCCTCCCATCCTGTGGACCTTGATCAGTATTACAGTATCACAGTATCACCAAGGCTGGAAGAGACCTCACAGATCATCAAGTCCAACCCTTTACCGCAGAGCTCAAGGCTAGACCATGGCACCAATTGCCACGTCCAACCTTGCCTTGAACAGCTCCAGGGATGGCGACTCCACCACCTCCCTGGGCAGCCCATTCCAGTGTCCAATATAGCTCATGTGCATGCTGTGGTATTGGCCGAAGGTCCCAATTAGAGTATGACCTGTGCAGGACCTGTACAAATGATCTGGAGACTTGAGTTTTTAACTCAAGATCACACAGCCTGAGTTTTAGAGACTGTGACAGGCAGTGAGCAGGTAGACTTTAAAATTCCATTGTAGGATCAAGGCTAATATAACACAGATATAATAAATGAGCATAAGAAACAGTAAGAGGAAATTAGGAAAGTGAGAATGAGGACATAACTTACAGGAACGTGGTCGTTTATAGGCAACTTATTGTACATTTTGAAGGTTATGAGAGTTCTCCAAAGGCAGTGTGTTTTTTACCTCAGTAAATTTCTTTTGACTCATTACTTAAAGAGCCACTCACTTTGGTTTTTTTTGGACACCACTTTTGGTTCTGAAATCAATAGAAAGCAATTTTTTTGTTATGTTTTAAGCAGAACTTCTGTTAATATGAGTATCAGAGTCAAAGGGAGCATAATGACTTCTGTGTCTGAATTTCCTGCCTTCTTTCATTCATCAGAAGATCCTTAAAATAATGGGTTTGAGCTCTTTGCACCAGAAAACCTTATTTCTGTGAGCTTCTGCTACAAATGTGTATTCTAGTAATCTATAAACTGTAAGTATCCACTTGTGGGCCGTTATGTTGTTTGCTCTTCTTCACAAGTGTCATAAATGGGTGTATACTTTGATAGGTTTAAGTGACAAAAAATATTTTTGTAGGGTACAGTATAATGCCATCATTGTAATTAAACCTGTCTAAGATTAGGCCAAAGGCATCAGAGGATTTATGTCTTGTGTTTCGCCTTCTCTTTCCAACTTGTTTTATTAACACAGGGTGTCTTTTAATTATGTAGAACTGCAAACTGCATTATTGATATTCTATAAACATTAACTACTAGTGTCTCTAATGAAGCAGGAAGAAAACATGCTTTCTTGTTATTTGTCAGGACTTGCAAAGCACTAAGTATTTCAGATGCTATCATTACATTGCATAGAGTACAATAAATCTGAGACATGCAGCCTACCAGTCAGTATTTATGCTTGGCAACATATATGTTTATGCACAGAATGTCACAGAATCAACCAGGTTGGAAGAGACCTCCAAGATCAGCCAGTCCAACCTATCACTCAGCCCTGTCCAATCAACTAGACCATGGCACTAAGTGCCTCATCCAAGCTTTTCTTGAACACCTCCAGGGACGGTGACTCCACCACCTCCTTGGGCAGCCCATTCCAATGGTAAATCACTCTCTCTGTGAGGAACTTCCTCCTAACATCCAGCCTATGCCTGCCCTGGCACAACTTGAGACTGTGTCCCCTTGTTCTGTTGCTGGTTGCCTGGCAGAAGAGACCAATCCCCACCTGGCTACAGCCTTCTTTCAGGTAGTTGTCGACAGCGGTGAGGTCACCCCTGAGCATCCTCTTCTCCAGGCTGCACACCCCCAGCTCCCTCAGCCTCTCCTCACAGGGCTGTGTTTCAGGCCTCTCACCAGCTTTATCATCCTTCTCTGGAGATGTTGTGGTATCTCAACATCTCTCTTGAATTGAGGAGCCCAGAACTGTACACAGTACTCAAGATGTGGCCTGACCAGTGTTGAGTACAGGGCAAGAATAACCTCCCTTGTTCTACTGGCCACATGATTCCTGATCCAGGCCAGGATGCCATTGGCTCTCTTGGCCACCTGGGCACACTGCTGGCTCATGTTCAGCTGCTATGTACCAGTATCCCCAGGTCCCTTTCTGCCTGGCTGCTCTCCAGCTACTCTGTCCCCAGCCTGTAGCACTGCTTGGGGTTGTTGTGGCCAGAGTACAATACACATATGCAAACACATGCACAAATATTGCTCTGAAAATAGTAATTAAAAAATCACTCTGTGGTATTACCTCTCCTAAATATCCATGTCTGTCTTGAATGTTTGTATTTGCACCTGAAGACCTGACATTGTAATCTAGCTTCTGAAAAAGTAAGAATAAAACCAGTGCACACAAAATGAACAAGGGCAGGCACTGTACCTTTTAAATTATCTACAGTTTTTTTCTCTTTGGAATAAATACTGTTTGGTCCTTTTGGAACTGAATTAATACTGTGCCAATGGGCAGTCTAAAAATTGTGGAAAGCAGGAGGTGGAAATTTATAATAAGTTTGACTAATGAGAAGCAAATTATCCTGAATGGGTTAATCTTTGTTCATTTCCCTGTGATATTAAATGATGAGGGCGATCTTCATGTTAACATAAAAATCTGTTACTGATATGAGAAGAGCCTAGTCTGTGGGTCAGTTGTGACACTTTGAAGGAGGTAACTTTCTTTTTATGCATCTGTTATGACCTTTTGGCTCTCTGTTACAATCCTCAGTGTAATTGACTGGTGATTAACTACTGAAACTTACTGACAATGTAACCGTAAGTTGCCAGCATAGGCTGTATGTTGATCATTAGCCAGCAGCAGAGGTGAAGATAACTCATATATTTATACAGAAAAGCTCATAAAGCTATGGAGAGAAAGGAGATGAATTATGGTACTGGCAGAAGAATGGACATACATAAAGAAGTAATGGGCAGGTGGAAAGTAAGAGGTTTTTAACAATCAGATGTGTAAGAAATAGGCTAAAGTACAGTAATGGGGGTAAGAAATCTAACTGCTTTTAAGGAAGAGCAAGAGAAGAATTTTATGGAAGAGATTAGAAGATGTGACTACAGGGACATAGACCTAGGAGTTTCTTTTGCCATACTACATATGTTACTGTGACTTTTTTTTACTATTTTTTTATAAGTGCTGTTGAACTCAAGGGTAATGAAAGTGAAAAGTATAGAGAGGAGAGCTGTTCTCAAGGACAATTAAATGGAAAGTATAGTTAAAAGGAGAGCAAGCAGAACATATTGGTTGAACAAGGATACTAAAGACTGTGATGAAACAGGACAAATATCCTAGTCCTTTAAAATATACTGTTAAGAAATGAGCTTTAAGCAGGCCTTTTGGTTCATTGAGAATGGCAGTCATAGCTGAGTGTCATCTTCTAGCGAAAGGAAATCTCTTAATTGGAATGGACAGAGATTAGAAGGCTAATTCTAAACATTTCATGGTGGTGACTGGTTCAGTTACGGTGTTTGACTACAAGTGCTTTCTATTTAAAATGTTAAGTGCATTCAGGGTAGTGTTTAGTTACACAATACATAACAGTACATAATTATTAGACTTTTTTAAAAGGGAAATACTGAATGTAAGAAAGTAAAGTAAAAATAACTTGGTTATTTACAATATGACTATATTGCATTTAGAAGATTCAGGAAACTAATGCATTTAAAAATAATTCTGAAAATGTAAGCTTCATTTGGGAAATTATTTTTCAGAAGGTATCTATAAAAACACACAAAGCAATATGCTGTTATATGAGTGTAAAATGCTGGTGTAAGTGTGAAGATATTGCCTAGCTAAAGAGGCAAACATTGAGGCCATATAGTAGGAGCTTATTAGCAGCATTCATACTCTTAGATAGGATTAAAAATCAGGCACAATAGAAAACCCAAAAGTACCTTCTGAAGAAATGTCTCTCTATGAACTGTTGCTAACCAGTAGAGGAAGTTTGGATGAGGATCTCACACTCATGTAATGGCATCAAAATCTAAGTGTTTAAGACCAAGCTGGAAGAGGCTTCGAGGAACCTGTTTTAGTGGGTTGTGTCCCTGCGTGTGGCAGAATGTGTGCCCCTTCCAATTCAAGCCATTCTGTGGCTATTTTATGAATACCAACACCTCAGGAATGCTGCTTGTCACTGGTCTCCGTTTGGACACTGAGCTGTTGATTGCAACTCTGAGTGTGATCAGCCAATCAATTGCTTATCTACCAAGCAATCCATCCAATCCAAGTCTCTCCAATTTAGAGACAAGGATATTGCCTAGAATGTTGTCAAATGCTCTGTGCAAATCCAGGTAGGTGACATCAGTTACTGTTCCTTTATTCACTAACCCTATAACCTCATCACAGAAGACCACCAAATTTGTCAGATGTTATTTGGTCTTAGTGCAGCTGTGCTGACTGTCACTGATTATTTCCATATTTTCCATGTGCCCTAGCATAGTTTCCTCCATGATCTTTCCAGGTAAAAAGATGAGTTTGACTAGCCTATAGGTCCCTGGGTCATCCTTTTTTGCCATTTTAAAAAATGGGGGTTACTTTTCCCCATTTCCAGTCAGAAGGAACCTCAGTGGCCTGCCCTGATCTCTCAAATGTGATGGTCAGTGACTTGGCAACTTATCTACTAGTTCCCTCAAGACACATGGATGCATCTCATCAGGTCTAACGGGCTCATGCACTTTCACAATTACAGAATGGTAGGGGTTGAGAGAAATATCTGGAGATCATCTTGTCCAATCCCAGTGCCAAAACAGGTTTACCTAAAGCAGGTTGCACAGGATAGTGTCCATGTGAGTTTTAAATTTCTCCAGAGATGGAGATCCCATAACCCCTCTTTACAGCCTGTTCCACTGCTGTCACCTTTAAAGAAAAGACTTCTTTTTCCCTTCTGTTCAGATCAAACTTCCTTTGTTACAATTTGTGTCCGTTCCACTTGTCCTATCACTAGGCACCACTGAAAAGAGTCTGTCCCCATCCTCTTGACACCTGCCCTTTAGATATTTATAAGCATTGGTAAGATCCCCTCTCCTCCTCTTCTCCAGGCTAAACAGCCTCATGGCTCTCAGTCTTTCCTCATCAGACAGATGCTGGACTCTCATGCTTTCCTCATCTTCTGTTGGACTCTTTCCAGTAGTTCCTTGTCTGTCTTGTACTCTGGAACCCCAAACTGAGCACAGTACTCCAGATGTGGTGTCACTACGGCAGAGTAGAGATGGGGAGGAGAACCTTCTTTGACCTGCTGGCTACACTTTTCTTAATGCACCCTAGTGTATCATTGCTGACTCATGGTTAAGTTGCCGTCTGTTAGGACTTCCAAGTCCTTCTCTGCAGAGTTGCTTTCTAGCAGGTCAACCCCTAACCTGTAGTGGTGTTTGGGGTTATTTCCCACTAGGTTCAGGACCGTACATTTGCCCTTTCTGAACTTCAGTAGGTTTTTCTCTGCCCAACTCTCCAGCCTGTCAGCCTGCATCAGCTATGCTTCTTAAGTTTTTTTTTACCATCAGCAAACTTGCTGAGGGTACTCTGTCACTTGTTCCAGGTCATCGATGAATACGTTGAAAAAGACTGAACAGATTCTCCCATGAAAATGTAGCTACATCAGCTGTACTCCAGGGAGAAAACAGAAACAGTATCAGTCATTTATTTGTATTGAACAGTATCAGTCCTTTATTTGTATCGAATACCCTCCAAGGCATTAGCTCTGAATTTGTGTCTTCAGGTTGTAGTATGCTTGTGTTTTAGACATGGCTAAAATGCCTTACCCATGCTTAGCCTGTGCAATGTATTGACTTTGTTCTAACTAGATGTAAATTAATTTTTAAATCTGGGTGTTTTTCACAGAGAGAGTGATTTGCCATCGGAATGGGCTGCCCAGGGAGGTGGTAGAGGTGCTGTCCCTGGAAGTGTTCAAGAAAAGGCTGGATGAGGCACTTAGTGTCATGGTCTAGTTGACTGGATAGGGCCAGGTGATAGGTTGGACTGGATTGGATGGTCTTGGAGGTGTCTTCCAACCTGGTTGATTCTACAATTCCACGCTTTATTTCATCTAACTGATATACCAGAAGATAGGAAAAACAATCTCATCACAATTTCTTAAGAGTGATGTCTGTTAGGCAGAGATCAGTGTAGATGTTTGGATGCTTGCCACTGGCTTTGCATGAAGACACATGAAAATTAACTTTCAGTAAGCTGATGTAACTTCAAAAAGATGTTGTGATGGTTTGGGTGTTCCCTGCCTTTAGAAATCACCCAGACTAGACTTATCCAGCTCTGAAAATATGAATGAAGCTTATATTTACAGCTAGCACAATATACAAGCGGTATATTTACGGTACATACAGGTATATACAGAAATATACAAAGTAAAAAGGTAATACAGAAACACAACTCCCCTCCCAGAAATCCGAGTCCCCAGGAGGAGCTCTATACCACCCCTTCACCTCCCCCCTACCCCTCTCAACCTTACCCCAGTCCCAAGGAAGAATGGAGGTTCAGCCATGGGGGTTAGGAAGCAAAGTGGATTAGTCCAAAATGGAGAGTGAGGTTAGAGAGTAAGATGCAGCTCAGCCAGCAGCCCAAGTGAGAGAATCCCTTATCTATGTTTTGCTTTTATTCGTATACATCTCAGCAAGCCTATGAGGGAAGTAGACATCACCACTGTTTTCCATTCACAGCCTGTAATCTTCTCACCGAAACATTCTAGCTAGCTTCAAACTAGCACAGATGCCTGTGTAGACTATTTGAAATATTGAAGGGTAGCTTTCTGGAGATACCATTTAAATGACATCAAGCTTTAAATAGAATTGAAAATTGCTTCTTGTACTACCAGTTTAACTGAGATACGGGGGTTCATCTTCCACTTTTTGTGCAGACTTTGTGCATTGAGAATTGATGTAATCAAATGCTGGTAGAACTGAAAAGTGTTGTGTGGCACTGGTGGACTGGCTCATCCTGTCCTGTGTCTTCCATGGAATAGGGTCCAAGAATCAGTTAAATGGTGAAGAGCTTATTCACATGAAAATAAGTCAGTATAAACAGTTGTTTGGCTCTGGAGCTTTCGAAGAGAAACTTAGAGGCACAAAAACTGGATCAAGAGCCTGCAGTCTGTCAATGAACTGCTGAGGGATGCAACATGACAATGTAATCAAATCTGATGTGCCTTTGCAATGACGTACCAAGCCTGCAGAATTCAAAACAGTTTAGGTTGCTGAAAGCCATGGCCAAAACATGTTTTCTCTTAGCTGCAAATACTGGAAGATTTTAAACTTAAATTTTCAAATTAAATTCTTTGTTATCCAGAAGAAAGTATTTCTGTGACCCAAAAATTTCAGTGGTACAGAGCTTGAACTGCAGAAATATCTAATGCAGCCAGATGTCATTTTGAATTTCCTACCAGTGTCCAATTCTGTGAAAGAGATATGACACCTATGCTATATTAATTAAAATCTGAGTCCTCTGTTTCTGATTGTGCAAGAAACTTCCAACAAATCCATTAAAAGGATTTGCCACATACTGAACGTGTTAGGGAAAAGACAGTCTGGCTAGTAAATTAGAGGTAATAACAGCAAATCTGAGATACACTAGCCATTATGTTTATTATATAGTCAGATTACATAGACTAGTTCCTGGTTTTCTTCTTCTTTAGGCTGTTCAGTATGCTGTCTTAAGCAAACAGTGTTTGATTATGTACTTCTGGTCTATGTTTTGCTCTCTGTAGGTGTACCTATTAACATGTTTTTCTCATACTTTACAGCGCTGCATTTTCATTTGATTTTAAACCACTTACATGCCTTGTAGTAAGTACTTCTGTAATTGCCATATCACAGGGTATGCTTTTATGTAGACTGACTAACTGGTAAATCCTGGCTTTTTATGTCACTCTCTGTTCTCTGTAGTGTCATTTATACCATTCGGTATTTGGCTGTATATGGTATTAACAGTACTTGCTGGAGGTTTAAAAGCAATGACTTGCTGATTGTCCTTCAGTTTCCAAAGCAATACTTTTCTTTTCTTCCACAGGTTTGTTTTACTGTATTAATCACACTTTTTCTTTTGTATAAAAAATGTACATATTTACTGAGCTTTCACAACTATTTTGATACCTTCATTTAATACAGAACAAGAAAAAAATACATATAAAGGATGACAATAACATTTTTTGTTGGTTTTTTTTCCCCCCCCCCCTTCACCCTTCATTTAAGAAAGATGTTCTGTCTGTGTATAATCGTGTGCAGATGTGCCCATGGTAAATACCCATGCTGACATTCTTTGAAAATGGCCAGAGCTGTATATTTAGACCCACACCAGACAGATTTATATTACAGAATGGAATTTTTCTAAACTTTTCCTACTTACATCTTCTTCTGAGTATACCAAGTAAAGTTTTCATTTCTGAGACAGGAATGTCTGATTTTTGCTAATCCCACAACTTGAACGTATTCCAAGCCTGCAGCAGAACCACAAACAGGGATTCATTCACTCACAGCTTGGAGGAGAGGCCCCAAGTGAATTTGCTCTCTTTTTCAGTTTTTCCTTTGCATTCCCAGGGAAATGTCATACAAGCTGTCTGGAACTGGTTACTGACGGAGATGGTCTTTTAAGCAATTTCTCATCAGCCTGTATGTTCTGCAGGGAAATAGAATGGAATTTTGCTAAATAGCAAGCCACTATGCAAGGTAGATATTGAAGTGATTCTTGA
The DNA here is from genome assembly GCA_013400475.1 of Tricholaema leucomelas. Taxonomy (NCBI): domain Eukaryota; kingdom Metazoa; phylum Chordata; class Aves; order Piciformes; family Lybiidae; genus Tricholaema lacrymosa; species Tricholaema leucomelas. The sequence continues at coordinate 197,008 of WAAF01000253.1, read as the reverse complement.
TAACAAATATGAAGTTATCTTGAAAATCATTACTGGTTTTATATGCTTGCATCTTTAGCAAGGAGGATTTTTTTTCTTCAAATTCTTAGATGTAAACTGTAAATACATTTCTAAAAGTTTACAGGATCAAGACTGAGTACAGTTGCACTGTGTCAACATGTTGATATTTCCACATGGAGTACTAGAGGGGTGTGTGATTTGATGTGCCTGTGTTTGTTTTTTTTTTTTCTGTCATTCATCAGCTGCTCTCTGGTTGGTTTGGGGGTTTTTAAAAGCTTGCTGAACAGTTTTGTTTTATTGAGATTTCACTGATACTGTAAAATTACCACATTTAGGCATTGCTTACATACAGTAGTTGTATAACAACCCAGCTTGGTCATTAAACATAACACTTTCCTGAAGAGGTTTATGGAGTTCTAGTTCATTTTCATGTAGAAAGGTTAAAAAGATGTACTAGTAGGATGGACAGATAGAAGCATTTTATTGCCAGGGAGAATGAGTGTGCCAGTTGAGTCCATGCTACAGGCTACATGTTGGAAGGGAGCAGCACAGGCCAAGAGCTCTGTGTCCAGGTAAGTGAGAAAGCAGTGTCTGACTGGCAGGCAGGTGGTAATGGCAATGAGGTTCACCCCAAAAGGTTGAGAGTCTGTGCTAGACTGCTCTGATACAAGTACTTGAAGGAAGAGATATGGGAATTTATATTGGGAGTAATAGTAAGCAATACCAGAGAGTGAGGCGGCAGAAGATGTGAAGTGTATAGGTGAGAAAGTAAACAGTGTGTGATGTACAACTGAGAAGCAGCTGAGGACAGGCAAAAGTAGAGGGTGACAACAACTTATATGCTGTCCCAGGATCATAGAATTAAGCAGGTTGGAAAAGACCTCTAAGATAATTGGGTCACCTAACCCTTATATTTAACTAAACCATGGCACTAAGTGCCTCATCCAGCCTCCTGTTAAACATCTCCAGGGATGGTGATTCCACCACCTTCCCAGGCAGCCCATTCCAATGGGCAACCACTCTTTCCATGAAGAATTTCTTCCTAACGTCCAGCCTAAACCTGCCCTGGTGCAGTCTGAGACTGTGTCCTCTTGTTCTGTCACTGGGTACCTGGGAGAAGAGACCAACCCCCACCTGGTTACAAGCTCCTTTTTCAGGTAGCTGTAGAGAGCAATAAGGCCTCCCCTGAGCCTTCTCTTCTCCAGGCCCCTCCCTAGCTTTGTTGCCCTTCTCTGGACATGTTCAAGCACCTCAAAATCTTTCTTAAACTGAGGGGCACAGAACTGGATACAGTACTCAAGGTGTGGTGTAACCAGCACTGAGTACAGGGGCAAAATGATCTCCCCTGTCCTGCTGGCCACCTGGGCACACTGCTGGTTCATGTTCAGTTGGCTGTCAACCAGTACCCCCAGGTCCCTCTCTGCCTGGCTGCTCTCCAGTCACTCTGTCCCCAGCCTGTAGTGCTGCATGGGGTTGTTGTGGCCGAAGTGCAGAATCTGGCACTTGGACTTGTTAGAACTCATGGCCTTGGACTGTTTACTTTCTCACCTATACACTTCACATCTTCTGCCGCCTCACTCTCTGGTATTGCTTACTATTACTCCCAATATAAATTCCCATATCTCTTCCTTCAAGTACTTGTATCAGAGCAGTCTAGCACAGACTCTCAACCTTTTGGGGTGAACCTCATTGCCGTTACAACCTACCTACCACTCAGATACTGCTTTCTCACCTGGACACAGAGCTCTTGGCTCTAACACATGCTCACAATTTGGTGTCCTGCCAAAATAGGTGGCTCTGCCTCAGGTGATGAGCATGTGCCACCACTTTGATGAAAATGGAAGTGGGAATGCCCAAGGCAAAGATTCCTGATATATCCAAGCTGGTTTTGTGCATACCACTGGAATTTACCCTGCAAGCAGTGCTGGCCTTGGACTTGGACAGCATCCTACTGTGCTGAGCCCTCCTCTACCTATGACCCTGAGCAGGACAGTTCAGAAATGCTTAAGTTGGTACATGCCTCAGCCCTAGAAAGTCAAATATGTATTGGTTCAGCTGCCAAATTACTTTCTGGAAGGGAAGAGAATGGAGCTTGTGCCTGTAGAAGCTGGTTGTCTTCAACCTCAGGTAACCCAAGAACTTCATGAAGATCAAGATCAGTAGTCCATAACCTCCCATTTAAACTCTTTATGAGAATTTTAGAAATAAGAAAAGAAAAGTTATGGATTTAGCAAGTTTTGAAAGACAAAATGACTGCATTTACCTAAGCAGTGGAGTGCCTGCACAGTTATCTCTTATTTAAATTGTTTGGTTTGCTCCATCCTTTGTGAAGAGTGCCTTAGTCTGTGACCAAACACACTACAGTATGTTTATGTCCTTCTGCTTTCTTTCCATGTAGCAGTCAGTCATTTTGTCTTGAGCAGTCTGAGCCTGTGAAAAGTGGCTTGAATATTCTGTCTTGCCATGAATGGAAATGTCTTCTCGAAGCTCCCTCTGGGAATGTGCGCAGTAATATCACAACACAAACTCACCCGAAGTCACAGACATTTACAGTCACTGCCCATGGGGACTGAGGAGCTGAGGAGGATACCCTGACAAATACTGTACTAGCCTTATGTCATTATCCTTTCACAGGACAAGTGTGGCACAAGGGATTATGGAGTCAATGGTTAGTTCCTATTTAAATACCAAATGTATTTAGAATGAATCCCATGATGATGGGAATCAGTCAGCTGCTAATGCTTTGACTGGCTTGTCCAACACTTAAACATTACTTCTATGATAGGACATATAGCTAAAATAAAACTAATGTTTAAAATCAAATGAAAATGACATGTTAAGGAAACATTGCATAGACAGAAGGGGCAGCGTGGACACATGCTGGAAGATTTTAATAGCTACAATACAGGATAGGGACTTTGGGGTTTTTTGATCCTTAGAGTAAGCAAAGGATTTAATGGGTAAGGTTTTGTCCTTTTTTTCAGGAACTGTGTGTTTTCTGCTTTGATTTAGTAGTGCAGTGTTTTTATGATTTGCCAGTATAATAGCTCAGGTTTCTGAAGTTACTTCAAGCTGTTGTCTTCACATTAAGTGATTTGTCAGAAAGAAGCTGGTAGCTCATTTTTATGGAATTAGGTCAAATACTTGTATTCATTAAAATTTTGTGTAATTATGTTTTAATTGTATTTTCAGTCACAATCAAACTGCTTTTTTTCCCATGCAGACAGCAGTGCCGTAATTTCTTTGTGATCTCTGCCCCCTCCCAGGCTCACTGGAGAACTTCTTCTGAGAGACTAAGTGTGGTCTGCTGCTGCAACTTTGTTTTACCTCATGTGCTAATTTGAGTCTAATTGGAACATTTTAGTGAGAAAAATTAAATTATAGGCTGTGGAAAGAAAATGATGGTGATGTCTACTTCACTCATAGGCTTGCTGAGATGGATAAAAACAAGAACACAAAACACAGATAAGACAGGGAGTCGGTGTGTGTGTCTCTGTCTCTTGCACTCCCTGGGCCTTTGCTGTGTTTCTCCCTGGGCCTTTGCTGTGTAACCCAGCTAATTCTGCTTCTAACCTCCCTTGCTGATCCTCCAAGCTCACTTTGTGTGTAAGACAAACTCTGGGATAAGGTAGAGGCATGGAAAGAAGGTAGAAGGATGATTTGGAGCCCCTTCTGGGGACTCTGATTTCTGGGAGGGCTGTTGTGTTTCTGTATTACTTTTAACTTGTGTATTTCTATATGTAGCTGTATACATCTGTGATATATTGTAAATATCTGCTTGTATATTGTGCTAGGACCAGGTGTCGATCTGTTGGAGGGATGGAGAGCCCTGTAGAGTGACCTTGACAAGCTGAATGGGTGGGCAGAGGCCAATGGGATGAGATTTAACAAGGACAAGTGCAGTGTTCTACACTTCAGCCACAACAACCTCAAGCAGCACTACAGGCTGGGGACAGAGTGGCTGGAGAGCAGCCAGGAAGAAAGGGACCTGGGGATACTGATAGAGAGTAGCTGAACATAAGCCAGCAGTGTGCCCAGGTGGCCAAGAGAGCCAATGCCATCCTAGCCTGTATCAGGAACAGTGTGGCCAGTAGGACAAGGGAGGTTATTCTTCCCCTGTACTCAGCACTGGTAAGGGCACACCTTGAGTCTTGTGTCCAGTTCTGGGCTCCTCAATTCAAGAGAGATGTTGAGATACAGGAACGTGTCCAGAAAAGGGCAATGAAGCTGGTTAAGGGCCTGGAACACAGCCCTGAGAGGAAAGGCTGAAGGAGCTGGGGTTGTTTAGCCTGGAGAAAAGGAGGCTCATTGCTGTCTACAACTACCTGAAGGGAGACTGTAGCCAGGTGGAGGTTGGTCTTTTCTCCCAGGCAACCAGCAACAGAACAAGGAGACACAGTCTCAAGTTGTGCTGGGGGAAGTATAGGCTGGATGTTAGGAGGAAGTTCTTCACAGAGAGAGTGATTGGCATTGGAATGGGATGCCCAGGGAGGTGGTGGAGTCGTCTTCCCTGGAGGTGTTGAAGAAAAGATTGGATGAGGCACTTAGTGCCATGGTCTAGTTGATTGTCTAGATATGGGTGGTAGGCTTGACTAGATGATCTTGGAGGTCTCTTCCAACTTGTTTGATTCTATGATTCTAAGCTGTAAATATAAAGCTTCATTCCTTTAACTTCCAGCCAGCTGAGTCTAGTCTGGGTAATTTCATAAGAGTGGGAGTGTGGCTAACTCCCAGAGCATCACACTTCAGTTGAGTCCTAACTTTCATGCAGGACAAGAGATATCTCTGCAACGGATCAAAAATCTCTCTTGGATACTTCTTGCTTAGTATTTGTTACTCTCCAGCATGAACAAACAAGAAAAAACAAACACACACGCACAAAAGAACCCACAACAACAACAAAACCAACAACTCCCCACTCCCTCTCCCCGGCTACCACACATCTGGATTTTCCAGGATTTGTCTGCATTTCCTATTTAAAAAAAAATTACCCAGCTGAACCAGAATAACAAGGGTTAAGGAGTTAAGAAAATGTTCATCTGTATAGTTTGGGATCTTTTTTTTACTTCATTAAATATTTGCAATTCATGGTTTCTATGAAACAAGAACTTTCTCACTGATATTTTGCTAAGAAAGACAAATCCTCCAAACCCATGCAACCCATTTAAAATAATTAGCTCTTATAAATACTTAGAGTGGTACTTTCCAGAGCTAAGTTTGAGTGTTCCCTAGATCTTTAAAGACTAAATATATACACATAAAATTTAAACAATTGTGCTCTGATAAAGGCATCTCAATTTATTTAAAAAAAAAAAAGAGGCTTACAAATTTACTATGCACAAAATGAGATGTTAAATTTTATTTTTATCTCAGGCATGTTTGATATTTACAGTGTTTGCAAGCGTAAGAAAATGCTTGATGCATGTTTCAAAGTGGCCTGATTTTGTGCCTCTTATAATGTATTTGTCTCATGGCAAAAGAAAAAATATTTCGCTCAACAGTGTATATTCTAACTGCATGAAGGGCTTCAAAATTGGTCTCACACTCTCTTGACTCTGAAGACAACCAAAATGCTCTAGGAGAGCAGACTTCAAGGACTTTGCTTGTGGTTGCAGTCAGGGACCGTTCATGGTATAGGCAAGTGTGCTAGTTTGAGACTAATTGGGATGTTTTGGCGAGAAGAACTAGATGATAGGCTGAGAAATGAAAACAATGGTGAGGTCTACTTCGCTCACAGTCTTGCTGAGATGTGTAAAGAAGAAAGACAAAACAAAGATTAGGGCACTTGCTTCCTCTCTTTGCTGGGAGCTTTTGCCTGCTGGGGAGCTCGTGGCTGCTGGCTGAACTCCATCTTGCTTTCTAACCTCACCCTCCTTTTGCTTGGCTGCTTCACCTTGCCTTTTAACCCTCTTGGCCGAACCTCCATTCTTCCTTAGGACTGGGGTAAGGTTGAGAGGGGTAGGGGGAAGGTGAGGGGGTGGTTGAGAGCCCCTCCTGGGGACTCAGGTTTCTGGGAGGGGAGTTGTGTCTGTATTACCTTTTTACCTTGTATATTTCTGTCTATAACTGTATGTACTGTAAATATCTGCTTGTAAATTGTGCTAGCTGTAAATATAAGCTTCATTCAAATTTCCAGAGCCGACTGAGTCTAGTCTGGGTGATTTCTAAAGTGTGGGGGGCGGGGAACACCCAAACCATCACACTAGGTCACGTTATGTTTTAGATCCACTATATCTCTCTATCAGGAGTCTATTTTTAAATCTATATTTTACACTTTCCCATGCTCCAGTCACTGCAGCCATAATGAGTAAATGCTGTAGCTTTCATTTTTTACCTCTGGGACAAATAGTAAGAAAACTCTGGAACAGATAGCGTGGGCTTTCTCATACTGATTATCCATTAATGTCAAACAACAAGCTATAGAAAATGTTTTTATTAGGCAGGTGGAAAGAAGATAATAATATCACCTGTTTTCAATAGTGTCTGCATTCATACAGTTTAAATTTCACTTTGTCCCTGTGCCTTACGTTTCCTATTGGGTCTTATGTAGACCGTAAAAGGTGCCAAGCCCATGGGGGATAATAGACGCAATGACTTAAAAGGAATTTAGACCATGTGAGTATAGGCCTATGTATATTATATCCATACTGATCACCTAATGTTCCCTACATTTTGAGGAGGCAGTATTTCTTGTTATGTAAGATGGAGTTACCATTTTACATGGTAATAACACTGGCATAACTTCAGAGATATTACATAGTTTAAGGGCTGCTCCACTTGGCCATGTTTGAACAAAGCAACAGTATGTTGGGTTACTCAATACCACTTTTTTTTGGGCATCTGTGCATGTAGTTTGCAGCCTGCTTGATTTTGGTGTTCATTCAACAGCCATACAGTTTTATTTTAACACTTCAAAGTATGAATTCAGTGTCACTGTAACAGTAGCTCAGAAGTTAAAATAGCAAACACTTTTACTAAGTGGTTCACCCTTGCATATCTAAGTGTTCTTTCATTGTATTTATTTTAGATAGGAGAATTTGGAAAGAAGAAAATATCTTCAATGTCCTGTAGTTGTTTAACAGTCAAATATACTGCCCTTTGATAAGCTTTCCATGAAACATTACCTAGGTTCATTACTGCAAAGTTTCTTAACATTATCCAATGTATTGAGGTGGAGTAATTCTGATGATGATAAGATAGAGACAAGCAGGAATAGCATTAAAAGTGTACATATAAAAGCACTTTAGAACAAACCCACTTGCGGTGGTACTTCTCATTTTGTACTTTGGAACACTTTGCAATGTAAAAGAACCTCTTAATCTGTAGGAATTGTGCTGCAGTTTTAAACATATCATCATTTTGATGGATAGTCTTCAACCACACGATGTATTATTGCTCTGGCTAAATTGGCAAGAGACAGGGTTAATGAAACTGCATGGGTTTCAAATCTGTCAAACCCCTCTGCCTGAGAGACTAGCTTATGCCTTTGTTCTTAATGAATGCCACAACAAAAAGCATTCCTGTGGGCTTTTTCTTTTTTTGACTAAACATGCTTAACAGTTAGTTAACATGAAAAAGACCTTCCTGCTTTCTTGTGGTATTTCCTAGTAGGGGTCTTTTTCAGAGTATGTGCTTATTCATGAGACTGTGCACTGAAAATACTGGAGAAAAAGATACTAAAGAAAAAAAAAAAAAAGGCATTTTCTAATGGGAGCTACAGATGTAAATAATATATGTCTGTCTTGTGGAAATTCCATGAGGCAGAATGTTCTTGTATTACAAAATGGAGAATGAGAGTCAAAGACAGAATGCTTCAGAGTAGGTAGGCAAAGAAACTGAGAAACTCAGAGTGTGAGAATCAAAAAGCAACTGTTCCAAAAGTCCTGAACAGTGTCTCTATATGAGATTAATGTGGTGGTTATTATCATTAAATGTTAATAGGGTAACAAAAAGAAAAAAAAGGTAGAAAAATGTGGAATTTCTTTTTTCCCTTCTCTTTTGTCAGTTTGTCTTCCTTATACTGACATTATAGTTAATGATCAGAGTGTTCTGTGTTACGGTAGATCCCTCCCCCAGTAGAATAAACTCACTACAGCAAGGGTTTGTTTTTTTTGTTTTTTTTTTTGGAAAGTCAGGGAAAATGAAATAGTATTTCTTATAGTTTAACAGTATAAGGAAAAATAAGCTACTAGAGAAATATAATAACCTTAAGGAAGATAGGGAAGAGGTCAAGTGGCGGCAAAGCAGCAAAACCAGCAGCAGCCAAAACAGCAGTGGGGGAAGATAACAGCAGGCGCAGCTGAAGCAGCAAGGGGAAGGTAGAAGCTGTGTTTCCAGACATAAAGCTCTTGATGCTCCAATGAAATGATATTAACTTATCCATTGTTGCCATTATATGGTCTATCTCTGTGAATGCTCACCTCTCCCCTCAGAGCCTCTACTTCTAAGTTTCTCTGTTCTGAATATTTTTCTGCCTGAGCTAGAAATCTATCTCAAACAGCCACAGATAGCTTTTTGGGTTATTTTTTTAGTGATACTTAAGTATTTCTCCTAAAGCTCAAAATATTTTTATTATTACTTTTTTTCCCCAATATTAGATGACTTACCATACATGCATTCTTTGGAAACTCCTGGATACCCAAAAGAATTCTATTTTTGTGGGGTAGGATACTGAAACTTCAGAGGAAATTATGAGATGTGAAGGTTCAGAAATAGACTACAGAGCTCTTCCACCCCATAGAAGATGAACTAGGCTCTCTGGAGGATTGTTGCCAACATTTCTATTTTTCAACTGGTACTGGTTTCTAATACTGTTTTTTAAAGATGCAATAAAAAGATAAAGCTTTGTCAAAGTGCAAGTGGAGCTTTATGACTGAGAAAATGTTGACTGTCTGAAATAATTTTACCATTGCTGAATTCCCAGAACATTTCAGCAAAGAAAGGAACTGCAAAAAGCTATCAGAATAATAAAGTATATTCTTTTAGTTCAAGTGTGGAATAAAAGTTGATCCAAGTTGTTGGAATGATTGCAGAAGTGGACTTTGACAGGCTGGATGGATGGGCAGAGGCCAATGGGATGAGATTTAACAAGGACAAGTGCAGTGTTCTACACTTTGGCCGCAACAACCCCAAGCAGTGATACAGGCTGGGGACAGAGTAGCTGGAGAGCAGCCAGGAAGAAAGGGACCTGGGGATACTGGTAGAGAGTAGCTGAACATGAGCCAGCAGTGTGCCCAGGTGGCCAAGAGAGCCAATGGCATCCTGGCCTGTATCAGGAATAGTGTGACCAATAGGACAAGGGAGGTTATTCTTCCCCTGTACTCAGCACTGGTCAGGCCACACCTTGAGTCCTGTGTCCAGTTCTGGGTTCCTCAATTCAAGAGAGATGTTGAGATACTGGAACGTGTCCAGAAAAGGGCAATGAAGGTGATGAGGGGCCTGGAACACAGCCCTGTGAGGAGAGGCTGAGGGAGCTGGGGGTATTTAGCCTGGAGAAGAGGAGGCTCGGGGGTGACCTCGTTGCTGTGTACAACTACCTGAGGGGAAGCTGTAGCCAGGTTGGGGTTGGTCTCTTCTCCCATGCAACCAGCAACAGAACAAGGGGACACAGTCTCAAGTTGTGCTGGGGGAAGTATAGGTTGGATGTTAGGAGGAAGTTCTTGCCAGAGAGAGTGATTTGCCATTGGAATGGGCTGCCCAGGGAGGTGGGGGAGTCGTCTTCCCTGGAGGTGTTGAAGAAAAGATTGGATGAGGCACTTAGTGGTCTAGTTGATTGTCTAGATATGGGTGATAGGTTTGACTAGATGATCTTGGAGGTCTCTTCCAACCTGATTGATTCTATGACTTATAATTACTTCTTTGTAATACCTTTTTGAACTAAGGCAAACCCTTCAGGAGATGTTAAAGGAAGATACATTGGACTTCAGAAAAGCATATATTAATCTGTTTTCACTTTAAGAATAATACTGAAAAGAGCCTTCAAAATCTACCCATATATTTCATAGATCGAAAGAAAACATTTCACTGTTGTCATAATTCAACCTCTTAAAATGCTGTGTTTTGTAAAGGAGAAATAAAAAACATGGTCAAGGGTTCATATGATTGTGAAAGAGCACAGTTTTCAGGGTCATGGTATTGTCAAACACAAATGTATTCTGTCACATCTGCTATGTGGTATGGGCTAATGAGTAAATAGATAAATTAAAACTAGATACAGCAGGTCTCAGCAAAAGTACAGGAAAAGATATAGATTGTATTGATCATTGATGCTTCACATGAGACAGTGGTGCATATGCCACTGGCAGCTGGAGGAACTTCCAAAAATGGACACATGGTAGAGTTTCTCCATCTAGCAGTGCTTGCTGTGATGCTTGGTACAGTGCTTTATTTGGTTCCTTCCTGAATATCAACAACGTTAAAAAACACAACAAAGCATTTTGTGTCGTGCCCAAGTTTTTATGGAAGAAAAAACATTTAGTTTCTTTCTACACCAGGAATTAGTCACTTGGCTGGCAAGTTGCTTAGCACTATTAGTTAAAAACCTGCAAGGCAAAATTATCTCAGGGGGTAGCAAGGACCAGAAGCTATTCAGAACAATGAGGGAAGGATATGGCTGAACACATCTCTAACAGGAGAATAGGAGTACCTTGTTATTTAGTTGCTTGTACTTCATTTAGTGCCAAAAATTTGGTTTCCTCCATTTTGCTTCTCCTGTGTATTTACTGGTTTTAAGAGCTCATTCTATTTAAGCATAAATGTTACTTTCATGATCCAAATTAATTTCCAAAAGAAAGAGGAAAAACCTAAGCCACCAACATAAAACAAAAAAACCCACTTTTGTTTGCCTGTTCTGTGAACTTAAGACTGTGCTCTCAGTAACTTCATAGGAAAACTCTGAATTTGACGGCAGTTACCACAGTTGGCATTCGGTCAGTGGATGGCATCTCTACGTATTCAGAACTTCTCAGCAAATGCAGGAAATACTCGCTACACGCTGCTGGCAACACCAGGAGCTTCAGTCCCAGTCCCTCGGTCCCTTTGAAGCAGCAGCAGCATGCAGAATGTCAATTACTTGACAATTTCAGGCTTCAAATTGCATCCTTGGTTGCCCTGCTGCACTGCAGTGTAAGTAGGTAATCTGGATAACTGAGAGAGGTAATCAGAGTTTTCACTTCGAAAAACTTGAAGTAATTTAAGTAATTTCCCTACTCTTGCTTGTGTTTTACATATGTTATCAAGACCTTCCTGATCTGCTGGTGGTATTCTTCTAGCACGAAAGTTAAATTTTGTCTCAGCTTTAGGAAGTCCACACCAATTTTATTATCCCTCTGAATGGACTTTGGTTTGGAGGAAATCCAGCTGTATGTCAGTAATGTAATGCTGTCAAATACCTACTTATCCCAGAAAATTACCTTTGCATGACAGCAATTCCTATTACCTGTGTTTCTGAAAGGGCCATGACAGTTTAGTTGTAGCTCTTCCAAAAGCAAGTAAAGCAAGGGAACCAAGACTATAAGGAGAACATTGTGGCATTGGATTTCCCATACTGTAACCACACTTGGAGGATAAAACATTCAGCAGTATGTAACAAATATCTAGTTGTTGTCATCTCTAACATTTCTCATGATTTTTAGTGCTAGTGAATAGACAGTTGGATCCTCCTGGGGATCCTCCCCACTGATCATCCAGTGAAAGCATAAGAAATCCATGTAATAGTAAAAGTGCATTTAAAGACTTGCTTGTGTCTGAAGGAGGGCTGTTGCAACATTGCTAAAGCACACAGAGAACTCAAACCTAGGATCCAGTTGAGGCAGCTGCAGAGTCTGGATCTCTGAAAGCTCTTCCATAAGATCTGTTTTTAGGAACTAATACACTCTAATTTCTCTGACTATTGTGAGTGGTGCTGAGCATGTATGTAGTTTTCTCTTGCTATACATATCTTTTCTAAATGCCTAAAAGAGCAGTGCTCCACTGAGTTCACATTTCTTCTTCTAATTTATGCATGTGTATGTACATTTCTTTTCTCCTGCAGTTCTGTAAGAGTTTTATGGCCCATTACTGTGTGAGTAAAATGTGTGCACTTTGCAGGCCTCTGCCAGAGGATGTTTATTATTCTCATCATTCTTAGAAAAATCATGTTCCAGCAGGTTAGGCAATATGCAAAACATGGCACATGTGTAAATTAACCATTTCACACTACACCTACAGTATTAGCAGCAATAATGCCAGGGAAGGGGCCTTAGGGAAGAGGATAGACCTTAAGTTAATTTGGTCATGAAGCTCTGATATATGATCTTTGTTAAACCCAGAGATGTAAAGAACAGTTAGCTTATTTTCAAAAGCTGCTATCAGTTGCGGAGGGAGGTGAGAAGCTGAAATGTTAATGCAGATAACAGTTGCCAGTTTGTCCACGTTTTGCCTATTTTGGGAGTACGAGTCTCCAGGGTTGGGTTACTGAATGTGAGACAGTGCTCTAAAGACATTTGATGTTGCATAGACAGAAGCAAAATATCCTCCTTGCGTATGGCAGCGAGTGAGCAACACCAATGAGAAAGAGTTTCTGTTTCTACTCTTTCCTCATCAAAGTATCTGTGACTTGCTTCTTCACAAAGTCCTTTGGCCAGTGTATGTGTAAGTAGACACCTAGGGTAAGCTGAAAAATTAAAAATGTTCATATTAGCAAAGTAGTAAACCAAAATATTTCAGAGAAATTCCAGTGTCTCTAGCCTTGCTGTTACCTAGGCATTTGCTTTCCCCCTAATGTTCAGGACTTACAATCAACAGGGAAGCTCCTGTTTCAGGTGTTCACTGGGTGATGACAGTACTGGCAGTGCCTCTTGGACTTTTTGTCTGCTTCCTTAGTTCCCTTCCTTTCAAGAGGTATCATTGTTGGGCTTCTAAAATGAGGAAGGTGTTTCTCATACATGGAGGAGTTTTCTGCTTTCCAGCAAAAAAAAAAAAAATCAGTAACTGTAATAGCTAAAATTATCTGAATTTCACTCGTTCCAGCCTGGAGGTAGGGTCTTGTTGGCCAGGTGTTTTAGAATAATGTTCTAATTCGAAGGCTTTACAGCATAAATTAAGAAACCCATAAAATAAACAGAATAACCTGTAGGTTTCAATCCCACCTGTTCATCAGATTGAAAACTGTTCCTTTGTTTATATATTCTTGTCTTCAAGTCAGTATCCAATCTATGACACTGTTTAACTTCAAGATCTAGTTTATTTTGTCAAAAAACTTTAGAAGCCCATATAAATATTTGCTGTTTCTTCCTCATTCAGTTTTGTTTACAATCCCCCAAAGTGCTAAATAGATGACAGTGACACATTTTCCTTTGTAGGAACTCTGCTTGTTTGTCCCTAACATGCGTAATTTATTCTCACTGCAGTTGTTTCAGCACTTTTTTCCCCCTCTTTAAAACACCTTACTGTCTGGCTTCCAGAATCACCCCAATACCTTTCTGAAGGATAAACAGAAATTAACAATGCCCTCAAGTCCGCTGCAGTAGTAGATAATTTTAAGTTGATAACTTTTTTTGTATTCAGCTCAGCCATTTCATTCTGAAGTTCCCTTAGGATATCTGCATGAATATTAGCTTGTCTCCATGTGCTATTGCACTGAATACTTCTTTCTGTAACCAACCCCAGCCCATGGATAATGTTAGTCCTGAGAGAATATTCTCATTCCCAGTTGCAAACCCCTAGCTGACTGTATCCTAGCTGCGTACCTGGATGCACTATCCCAAGTCCTACTGGTTGGAAGCCTATGAATAACTTGAGGAGCAGAAGTGGGGGACTTGCTGCAGAATGCTTTGGCCCTGCACTCCAGAAGTGCTACAAATGTCGTATATACCAGTAGAGAAAACTAGTGAAGTAAGTCATGAACCAAACAAAGTGTGATTCGCTAGTTTCATTATATTTGACAGGACTGAATCAAAAAGCTATACATAATGAGTGGATCAGACTGAGCATAGACAATTGCTGTGTATAAAGAGGGAGGAACTCTTGCACACCTCAAATGATCAGGAAGATATCACTAACAGGTTTTTGAGAGCCCATAATCTTTTCACTGACAGTTGTAGCAGCATGGAGAAGACACCCAAGACAACCAGTCAGCAGAGGAAGCAAGAACATGTATATTTCTCCCTCAGACTAGAGTACAAAATGAACATTCTCTTGGGTCATGTAAGATAAAATTGGTGATCACTGGCATTCAGGAGACAGGTTCTGTTTGTTAACCTTAACCTTTGTCTCTTGTGTGCCAAATACATCTTGGAATCCCACGTAAGGAGAGTAAGCAATTAAAAAAATATTCCATTTGTAAATAGAAAACTTGAATTGAAGCAAGATTAGACTAAAATTGGGTTTTACACGTGACCTTTTGTATCCAGTGCTATAGCTGACAGTCTGATCTTGAGACCAGGTAATAAATTTCTTCTTGATTTTACAAGAAATATTATCATATTTTTGGGTAAGTTTAATCGAAGTATAAATTGTAAACTCAGAATGCTCTCTGCAGGATTGGGCAAATACAAAATGGAGCCAGCCACCTTTCAAGGTGACAAAAAGCACCACAAGAATTTGTGTTGCCAATTGCCTGCACTTGCAGGATAAGAAAAGGATAGAGACAGCTCAGAGTCCCAAACACACTTCTTTGATGTTAGCACATTGGATGCCCCATGCTTCAGTTACTCTAGAGAGATGTAGTTGGTCCAGTTATTGCCTCAGTGCAGAGTCTCTTCTGGCCAGAAGTAATTTAGTTGTTTTGGACTTAGCTTCTGTCCCTTTCTTGTGCCATTTATTGTTCTAATGCATCACCCTCTCTGTGTTGTAGATTCTTAGAACTAAATATATAATTCTCCTTCACATTAATTAATTTTGAATATTCAAATTTGATCTTAGTTTTCTTTTGGTCCATCTTCCTGTATCAGCAATATTGGGTTTTTTTGCTGACCATAAATAAATGCAGTAATGTCCCCATGGCACTAATTTCAAAACTCCCTCTTCTAAACTTTTGTGGACTTTAAGAACATCCACTTGGATCTGTTCATATCTGATAGTCACAGAGGCTGCAGTTTGGTTTTAGATCTTCTTGGTAAGCTATGCTGAGGTTGCAGGATGTATTCTCAGCTGGCCCTCCCTGCTGGTGGAAGGCTGCAATGATGGCTCAGGTGTTAAGCACCTGGTCACACAAAACCAGAGAAATCTGTGCACAGATGGAGTTCTACTCATCTTCAGGCTCTAGCAGTGTTCAATGATCTAATTTCTTTACAAAGGACTGAAGTTACCTGTTACTGCTGTTTTATGAGACTTGGTTTGCTCAGTGGGGTCCTGCCCCATGACTGAGGATTGTATATGTTAGCACTGTGCTTAGAATAAATAATGTGTGGTGAAAATATCTGCAGTACAGTAAGGCTTAGCAGCTGTATTTGCAGAGCATGCTGTCATTTTATTAGTTACTGTTTAAACACATGAGGAAGAAGACCTTAGATAAAATACCTTGTGCAGTCAGTTCGTTCCTTGATCAAGAGATAATTAACACAATGATGATACTAACATCTTTGTTCCCAGACATTTGGGTTTATATCTATATGGCTATAATTGATTTCAGTAGATTTTTACAGTGTAGTCTTCTCTGTTACATGTTTTAAACAGTGACCTTCCCCAAACTCCCCTTCTATGTGCTGTGTTCCCTGCTGCATGGTAGGGATAGCCAGCTGTGATGTAGGACTGCTTTACTGTTTTTGTAGAGACATCTGTATTTCCCTGCTCCTTCAGTTCATCAACTCTGGCCTCAAGGTGCTATACTAGTGCTTTGAGGGCCATTAACTACTTGCACCACATTTCGATCAGACACATATATCTAACCTTATCTTTGAAAGGTCTGGAGAAAATAACATTAGAAAAGAGACCCTCTCTTTAAGTTCGTGCCCTCTTGACTAGTTTGAATTAGCACCCACTTAGAGGGGGTAGGAAGTCAAAAATATGCCTGGAAGGTTAAACATGAAGTATGTAAAGCTAGACTTCCAAACTTCCATAATGCATGAAAATGTCTGTGTGAAAAAAAATAAAGTCTGAACAAAACCAAAGTTTAACAGTTAATACATTTTAATGTATGTGGATTTAAAAGATTTTTTGAGCTTCCCTTTTGCTGATTGCCTTCAGGGGAGGTGAGACAAGTTTCTAACCTTTGTAGCCAGCTCAATGGAAGAGAGGGAAGGAGGAACACAGAGGCAGAAAGAAATCTCAAATTTCAACTTGTTGTGTGATCTTTGAAGGGCTTCAAGAATAAAAGTCTTTAAAGAGAACCCCATAGGTGCTACATGATCTGCATTTTTTCAGTCAGGCTTACAATCATCACAGGAGACAGAACTCACAGATTTACTGCCAACACAGACACCCCTTTTTTCAGTTGCCTTTCCGTTCCCCTTCCCAGCTCTTAGGAGCGTAATTGACAGCTCTTCCAAGCAGTTCATTGTGGTGTTTGGATATCCACCCTGGATACCTCTAATGACAGAATGGGCCCCAGCATTGCCCCAAGTTAACCTTGCGTGGGGCTTTGTTTCTTTTTGTCCTTTGCTCTGTGTAAGGAGAACTTGTATGGCTTAACAAAAATACTCCTCTCTGTTCTTTTTTTTAGGCAGAATTTTGTTAAGGCTGGGCTGGGTCAGATTCCTGAGTCAGTTCACAGCATGGATGTATTTCAGTTGCCTTGGTAAAATAAAGCAAATTGTGATACGTGGGATGACAGCAAACGAGGGCCTGGGGCTTAACAAGAACTCCATAATCTGCAGAAGTCTGTGTGTTGTAACTTGTAGCCTGGGTCCCAACACTTAAAGTAGATATCTCTGATGTGGCAGCAGTCCTGTGCAGCAATTCAAATTGTCTTTTGCTTGTGCTGAGATACAGATGTGTTTCTATATCCCTGTGTCGTAGGATGGAGAGAGTTTTTGCCTCTGACATTGGTCAAAGATTTTTGAAGAACCCACCTGACTGCAGTACATCCTAATAAACATGGCACTGGTTCAGTGTATACTAAATAGTGTCTCCAAATACTGCCAGAATGGTCAAATAATTTGTTGTTAGCTATTTTTTTTCCTTATCTGTCCATCCCTTCTTGATGTTGCTTTGAGAGTTTCTAAAGTTCAGAGGCAATAGGGGAATAGAGGAAGTTGAAAACAGTTCATTTGAGGGGAAAAAAAAAAAAAAGTAAAATAAAAACAACTGAAAAACTGAAGTTGGTTTAGGATTTTTTTTTTTTTTTTTGGTAATTTTTGTCTGAATTTATCATGCCAACTATTACTTAGTGAATTGGTCCAGAATAAGATTGAAAAATGATATATGCAACTGGCTGCCCAATGTCAGCACTGACAAGTGTGTGTGATTGCATTTGAGCTGAATATTTCAGCAAATAGCATAGCCCAGCAGCAATTGCTGAGCCCTATCTATATTCTCTCTTTGCAGCGAGCAGGGATTTTTCATTTCATACATCATTTACAGCTTGCCACAGTGATTC
Organism: Tricholaema leucomelas; assembly: GCA_013400475.1. Classification (NCBI taxonomy): domain Eukaryota; kingdom Metazoa; phylum Chordata; class Aves; order Piciformes; family Lybiidae; genus Tricholaema lacrymosa; species Tricholaema leucomelas. The sequence continues at coordinate 179,493 of WAAF01000253.1, read as the reverse complement.
TAGTCAGCTAGGATATATTTTCAACACAAAGAGAAGAAAGAGAAATATATATCATTTGTTGCAGAAGTTGGGCACACTGGGTTCAAATTTAATTATGCTGTAACATCAAAAGCTACACTAATAGACAAAAAGTCAACTACCCTTAACTCAATGTAAAGTAAGATCAGTTTCCTTGTTGCTCCAGAGTTCTGTCTGGGCTTATTGGGCAGTAATTTTACTACTTTGATATATTACGTTCATGAGAGTCAGTGCACACACTTAAACAGGTACAGTGCATATCTCATCCATCTAAGTATTTTACAAAATAACAGATGCCTTCAACCCTCTTGGCAGAGTTGCTTTGTTAACGATACTTATTACTGCTAAAAAGTGCAGCTCCTATTCCTTTGGCTCCTGGAGAGTTTGCAGGTTCCTGCTGGGCAAGACAATCAATTAGGAAGGAGGGTCTCAGCAGGGATCCACTCACTGCAGGATCTTTGTGACCATAGAGGAAGGCATGCACACTTCCATTTTTCTCTTCCCTTCCCCCTCCCCTCCTCAGTGTCCTACCAGTATGTCTGGATCCAAATCTGCAGTAGCTAAGTTAGACAGGATTGGTTTTACAAGCAAGCTGAGCTGATTTAAAAACAAACCCCCCACATTTACAGCCTTTTCCAGCAAAATGCTGGAAACCCTTCCAGTGTGTGTGAAACTTGGAAGATCCTGACCATTGACCCTTGAGATCAGATCCATAGGTGAGGAGTCTGTAGAAACACTTGAAAGAAAGAGGGACTTTGGAGCTGTTCAAGGCAGGATTGGACGTGGCACTTGGTGCCATGGTCTAGCCTTGAGCTCTGTGGTGAAGGGTTGGACTTGATGATCTGTGAGGTCTCTTCCAACCCTGATGATACTATGATACTATGACTTATGCCTGTATACCTGCATTTCTGTTCTCATTGAAGCTTCAGAACAATTTCTCATTGGAAACTAGAATGGTTCTTTCCATTTTTAAAGGCCCAAGAGTCACAGAGATTTCTCAGCAAGCATCTCTTAATTTCTGAGACTTTTGTAAAGCTTCATTTATTGAACTGGCATGATTGCTGAAAACTGCATAATGCACACATTTGCTTCAGTTGAAATTGGAAGTTCCACTGAAAGTGGATTTTCTGAAAAGTAAAATACATGACAGATAATAAAAATCTGGTGGGGGGGGGATGGGGAATTGTGTTAAATGACATAGTTAACCAGGATGCATGACACTAACACAGTGGCTAGGGTACTAAACAGAATACTAACCCATGATACTCTGGAGTTTGGGGATGCTGGAATGGCAGTTTTTTGAACTTGAGCAGTTAACTTCAGATGGAAGAAATGTTTGATGTTTTCTCCCCCTTGAATTCCCTGTGTTTTTCTCTCATAATCACAACTTTGCTTTCCAAGGATAGTCAAATTGCTGTTATGTCCTTTCCACCACCAAAGTAGATTTGCAGTACCTCTTTGCTATATGGAGGTAGGAGAGCAATTGCTGCAAGTAAACCTCATTATTTAAGGAAAGAATCCAGTCCACAAAAATGGTGGTATTAGAGTAATGAAGCAGTTCACCTGCCTCCAAGGTACTGTGGAAGGCCCTGTCCAAGGACAGCAAGGCAAGGAGCAATGCACTATCCATTAGTAAATAGTTGATGGAGTCCTGATTGGGCAGCATGTGGCATAACAGAATTTTGTCTCCATTCTTCAAATGACAAGAAGAAGAAAAATAGAGTGGAAAAGCCTTTCCTGTGATCATCTGTGGTTGTCAGACTTTGTCAATGCGGTTTTGACACCACCTTTAAAGAAAGAAAAGCAGGGAAATCTATATGCCTATTGCCTTGACCTTGTTTCCTTGTTGAGGAAACTGATCTGATGAGCTCTCTTTCGTTCTTTCAAGTTTCATTTGTCAAAATAATATAACTTCACCTCAGTTGTATGTATTTAACTTCAGGAGATGCATTTATTTTATTACTTGCCTTGGTAGCAGCTAAGGATGTATTTTTTTGTTTTGTTTTTATAATCTTTATTTCAGAGCAAATTAGTTTTTGCTGTCTCCTACTTGTGTTAAACTTTTTTTCCCCCAATGTAATTAGTAAGCAGTAAATGACTTTATTTCTCTTTTGTTTAGTTGAATTAATGATGTCTGCAAAGAAACATGACATCAATTTTAATTTTTTTAAAAAGTTATCTCAAGAGGCTTACAAGAGTGTCAGATTTTGCCAGACTAAAAGCTGTGAGGAGTATATAAAGAGCTGTCCCAACATCTTTTAAAAAAATCTTTCACTTCATGGCTGCATAAAGGTGAATCTAAGTTGTAGAGAGGACAGCTTGAACAGAGGCAGCCAGGCTCAAACTAGCAGAGGGAGTGTGCCTCACAGGCTGACCCCTCTGTGTAAGAGACTGTGGTTTTTTTCCCTTGTTGAGAGGGCAAGACTGGTACATTAATGAGCCATCTGTCTTGCCAGGCCACAGTTTTGAGAACAACATGCTTTCCTGTCCTTTTCATACTCTGCCCTCTCGAAAACATAGCTCTGTCACTACTTATGACAGGAGAGTCTGTCATATCAAAGGATAAAGAAATCGGTGCTGAAGAGAGAATTAGGGAAACGAGAGGAGTTACAGGACAGAGAGCTTCATTAGAGGGATAAAAAGCCAGGGAAGAGCAAGATTTAATGAGGCTCTTGTTTATTACTTTTGCTAATTTAGGAAGTCTCGGTGCTGGCTGTGGCACTGGAAGGTGGACAGTACAGATACTTTCAAAATTAATATTGCGGTGAGGCAGAATGCAGGACTTGGGATCAGTCTACGTTAAGGCTACTCTGGTCTCAGTACCATCACTTGGAAGTTGCTATAGTATGTTTTTTCCTCCTCCTTTCCCATTTTCCTTTAAGTCTTGATTCCACTCCCTAGTTCTAAACCTCACCACTGCTTTTGGGGCAGAAAGTACTACTATCCCCCTTTCTAAAATAACTACACTTACTGGGTACTTATTGGATACAGATTCTTACTAGTAGTCACACAGCATTACCTCGAACTGCTCTGAGCACAGACAGTGCTGGACATAGTGTGCCTGTGCCAACCATGCTGGCAAGTTTGAGTTAGCAAAGCCTATTGTTTGAGGTGCTATGAGAATAGTTCCATCTTGGAATGACAGAAATTGTACTGAATCTCATGTAGTTTCACTATTGTCTTTTTGGAAGCCACTACTAGATAGATGTCTATTAACAGATCTGGATTTTCAATCAAGTCCTTTCACTTACTGGTGAGTAGTTCCACCAGGTTTAGGCATTCTTAACAGTAATCTTTATTCATGGGATTTAGCTTCTAGAGGAAATGGCTTTTAGACTGGCAGCCATAGTTATTTTAGTAATGGAGGCTGTTTTTAAGTAGGAAGATTTGTGACACGGTATCTATAATGAAGGGGTAATTGATCTGAGATTATATTTTTTCCAAAATTAATATTGTTTATTAATTTTGATATTCATCACTCTTGCCACCCCCAACCACTAATTTTAATACTCATTGGTTCTTTGCATGGTCATGGAAACATTATACAGATAATAATTAGGTCTAAAAATAGCCAGCAAAAATATAAACATTAACTGAACTGAAAGAGAAGGTTCCTGTGGTCAATATATACTGCTTGCCCACTAGATGGACTCAAGGAGCTCCTTTCTGCTTATGGCAGAAGTCTATGGTGAATGACAGGAGACTTTATTTATTCACAGTATAATGTCTCCTGACTTATGGGGCTAGCTACAGCTTCAGACAGTACCCAAATGCTTTCAGGGAATTCTGTTACTGTCTTGTCGTCCACTGAGACTTCTGATTCTTCCCAGGCTTCAGAGTGCTGGGGAAGAAAGCAGACAATCTCTGACCTTTATCTTGGCTCCTCTGGACAATCTGTGTATCTCCAGGGCTTCCTGTCTTGGCAGGAGACTTTCAGGTAGGCAGGATGTCTTGTGATGTGCAGTCTCAGCACAACGTCACCCTGGCTGTGCAGGCCTATCACATGGAAGCATTTAGAGCCTGTTCCTGGTAAACTTGAGGCAGGCAGTTTCTAGGCAATTCAGGAGAGCTAGCTTATGGCTTTAGCATAATGCTGCAGAAGGCAATGGCAGAATCACAGAGAACAATAGCAGCATGCAACAGCAGGCATGAATACAATGGCAAAGCACACACTGTGTTTACTTGCTCATCTCTTTATGTCAGTGTAGCCTGAGACTGATGGGCCTTTGGACACAGAATAGCCAATCAGAATGGCAGTTATGCAAGCTAGACCATATTAGGTGAATCCATAGGCTTGCTTTACCCAAATTTGGGAAAAGCATAGCCATTGCACAAGGCAAGCAGAAGCTAAGCCTGTGAACCTCGTTGACTGCAGGATGTACACAAGTCTGGGCAGGCTAGAGTCCTTACGCTCAGGGACTCTATGTTCTTTGTCCTCTTTCTCACGGTTGCTTCTCCCCAGAACCGAAGAGGGAGAGTAGAAAAACGTGTCTGGGCAAGCCAGGACATGTATAAGCCTATTTTGGGCTATCAGGCCTACCACAACAGTGCCTAAAGCAGGTTGTATTTTCCTGTTAAGATAGTTTACCCCAATATATGACCTTTATTTATTTTTCTATATTAATTGCATGCCAATGATACCAGACCAATCAAATCCTGTTCACTCTGTGATGGATACTCTGTGGTACTACAGGATATCAGTTTTTGGGAGAGGCTGACATGCCACACAGCAACTGGCAACTGCTTGCTCCCAGATGGTCTCCATTACTCTGGGACTTGGCCCCTGTTCTTCCTGACGTGGTTCAAGTGGAGATGAGGTCTTCTCCAGACTGACTGAACAATGAAAAGTTGAAGGGTTGATAAAATGCTGCTCCCCAGTGGAGGTGAATATGCTATACTGGCTGCATTGGTAGAGTTTAAGGGAGACAATTTCAGTTATTAGACATTAACTAAAAGTTAAGGTTTTCTTTTTCAATACAGACTGTCATTGCTCCTATTTGCTATAGACAGTGATAACAATATCATCAGGGAGAACCATGGCATTTCAAGAAAGATCTTTTAATATGATCTATAAAACCAGCAATAACAGAAGCACAAAAATATGGAAGCAGTTGTGACATTTCAACAGAAAGCTAACTTTTGTAGAGTTAAAGCTCTGGAAAAAAAAATGTTGTCTTTTGAGATTCTTGTGTCCAGCTAAAGCTGTTCCTCCAGTTTTCCAGACAAGGAACTGGGAGTATGACATCATGCTTCTCAGCAGATGTTATTAACTCAATTAAACTGAAGAGATTTAAAGTAAATTACTGTATCATAGTTATACAACAACAACAAAAAAATCAATAAACAGACAACAAAACCAATTATAATTCACTCTGAAAAAATAATGTTTAAATCACCAACAATTCAAATCAAAGCAACAGTAATAAAATAAGTGTGATGATACTAATTACACCATTTCATCTTCTGAAGTGAAATACATATTTTTTTTTGTTGGCTTGATGTATTTTGGCATTTCTAAGTGTAGAAACAGAAATAGGAATGTTTTTGACATACACAGCAGCACAGAGAAGTATGTGTTTTGTTGAGTGAGAAGTTGAGCCTGCAGTGATTGGGAATAATGTGTTTATAAAGAAGTTTCTCTCAGGCTGGTAATCTATGCTGAAGTAGGAAACTGGCACTAGGTGTCCCTTGCCTGTTTCTCCTTCCTAAACTTACCTGGAGTGGATTGATTAACACTCCCAACTGATATACTGAGGCTGCATTTGGTAATTGCTAGTGTTTTCTACATCAGCAAGACTGACAACAGCTGAGTTGAAGCTCAGTGATGTTAAAACTTGTCTGTGACAGCTTTGATTTCAAATAAAATATAATATTCTTTCAGACAAGTTTAGGGGAAGGTTTGGGATTTCTTTTCTATTTGTTCTTTGCCCATTCCTCCCTCCCTCTTGAAAACAAACAACAACAACAACAAAACTCTCACAAAATCCAAAATCCCCCAAAACTAAAGCTCTAAGATTGTGCAATCTGTGGAGGTTTTTGAGTATTACTATGGTAAGTGGGACCTATACTTCTCTTGAACAAATGAGAACAATTCTGATGATTAGAAGTACCCCCCCCCCCAAAAAAAAAACCCAACAACCCAACAAACCAAAAACAAAAACCAAAACCAGTAAGATGCTGCCTCCAGAGAAGGATTGTCTTTTTTTGGAGTTCTTGACTTGATTTTTTTTTTTTTTTGATACATAGAAGCTTCAGTGAAAAAGCTGTGCTCAAAGAATGTTTTCAGGTGCCCTCTTATTCCTGCAGAATAGTTTCACTAATGGTTGGATTTGGCCTAGACAGAGTAATAATGAGAAGAAAGTGAGAGTACGTGTTTCATTTTCACACACTTGATGTACTGGTTTAGAGTAACAAGAAGTAAAATTATGTACAAAGGAAGACTGATTGTAATATCTACTGTTAAAGGACTCCTGTATAGACATTAAAAAGAAAATTGTTTGTGTCTTTTGTAGGCTAAGAAGCTGAGGTTGCAGCGATGGAAAAAATGCAAGGGTATGTAATAATCAGTGGCCACAATGACCCCTGGTTTTCTAACAAAATCAACTGTCAAAAGATCTGACCCATCCAAACATGAGCTGTGGAAATGCACCCTTCTACACCATTGCCTTGTACCAATCAATAGCAATTCAACCCTGGCAGAATTCAGGCAGAGCCTATTATAAGCCATCTAAAACTGAGTTGCTGTCAAGGAATTAGGCATGAAGAGAATTGCTATACTAGTATCTGATGGGAAAGAATACTGTAGTGGGGCAGATTCAGGTATTGGTCAATGCCAACTGCTTAAAACCTCCAGAATGATACAGAAAATATTTTAAATATCTAAACATAAATGATGCTGGACAACCTTGGCTTTAATCCTAGCAGAAACTGAGGCCAAGTGAAAATGTTGATCATGGTTCTTATTCCCTGGTGGTCAGAAATCTGATTGACCCATGTCTTGATTCAGAATAGAAGATAGATTTCACTCCCAAGCATAAAACTCCAGCTGTTCCTTCAGTATGACAAAGAACTGCATTTTCTTTCTGGAGGAACACCAAAAAGGAAGATATTGCTGCATCAGAAGAATCTTTGACTCCTTGTTTAACCATTGCAGAACTTGCAAGGTTCTTATTCTTGGATACCTATGTTACAAAGTTTGAGGTCCCTGTTGTAACAGTGTTACTGTGAGTAGCAGTCTATTATTAGTTATCTGCCAATGTAAGGAGAATTAAGTAACTTACTGGCTGAACAATGAGACTCTATATGCCGTGCAAGAAGCACCCTAGCAATATGAATACTTCTTTGCTACTTAGAAATTTTGCTAGGTGGAGGTACCTTGAAAATACTGCTCCCTGAGCTTACTGATACTCTCAAGGGAGTGTTGGGAGAATGGTGACTCATAATTCAGTACCCCTTCTGACTGGTTAAGTGCACTGTTATGGATTGCTTGCATGGATGTGCTGTGAAGCATCTATTAACACCCAGGGAGATGAAACGGGACCCATTAGAGAATCAAGAGGTAATGACTGGGTAATACCTTTGGGTATGAGAGTATAAGGTGTTTGCTCTTGAACCATGCCTGTCAGTGAGTGAAGAGGTAATTTCAGCATTCTCTTGGACCGATGTTAAAGGAAACCTTTTTGGATTGATAATCAAATCTTATATTATGGCCTGCATGGACTTCTGTAAGGCACTGGCCATCTCATGTTGTGTTACTCCCCAGACACTCCTGTCCACAGAGTGGCTCACTAGTTTCTCCTCATGCCTGCATTTTTCTTTACCTCCTGCGGCTGACATCTTTCCTGCCAGCTGTGTCTTTTCCGGAAGGTAATTCTCTTCGCTGCTGACTGTGATCCTAGGGGATTTTAGGGCTGTCAGCCACACTTCTACCTTCTGCAGTTCTGTCTCCTTTCCTTGCATGTTTTTCTTCTTTTTCTTTTCACTTGCCATCACTGCCTTTTTTTCTCTACTAATCTGGACTTCAATGCACCCAATAAAAAAAAGGCTCGGTCCCAGCTAAGAGTCATAGAAATAGATCATAACAGTTAGAAATCGTTCTGTGAAGAATATCAGAAACCCAGAGATTAAGGTTTTAACTAGTCAAAGAAGGGGAAATTGCCTTTGTGGTTATAAATAGCCTTCAAAAGGAAATCTATAAATTTGTTTTGGATGGAGAATAAAATACTGGGCTCTGTAATGTATCAAAAAGCTACGTATTTCTTGGTTCCTGAACTTGAATTTTTGCACAGTGGTGACAGTACCTAGAAGTTTACAGATACATTTGACACTCTTTAGTATGAACCAGCATTCACCCCATATATTGGCTCTGTTTAACACAGAAATAAGAACCACAAAAAAGAACAGAAATAATTGCATATTCTTACAAGCTTATTGACTCAGAAGATGTCTTCTGTGCCATCAGTTTTCTTTTCTTGAGGTTTTCCTTCTTTCTGCTACTTTGGCCTATAACCCAGGTATATGTACTGACTGTATTCTACATCCTCACTTATTGTAGTTTTTCATGTGATAAATCCTAAAATGAGATATTCAGATACTCTGTTGATAGCACATGGAATGCTGTGTTCATTTTGGTGCCCAGAAGCACAGCAAAGACAGAAACTTTCTAGCTTTTCTTATGTCTCTTCTCCCAGGCAACCAGCAACAGAACAAGGGGACACAGTCTCAAGTTGTGTTTGGGGAGGTATAAACTGGATGTTAGGAGGAAGTTCTTCATGGAGAGAGTGATGTGCCCTTGGCATGGGCTGCCCAGGGAGGTGGTGGAGTCACTGTCCCTGGGTGTGTTCAAGCAAAGACTGGATGAGGCACTTAGTGCTATGATCTAGTTGATTGGCTAGGGCTGGGTGATAGGTTTGACTGGCTGATCTTGGAGGTCTCTTCCAACCTGGTTGATTCTATGTAGTTGTGTAAATATCAATTCAAAAAGATGAGAAAATGCCCTGAAGATAACAACTTTGCCATATATAGTAATAGTTCACTTTACACTTTTGTGATCAGCCCAGCAAACAAATTCATTCTAAACATATTTGGTATGTCATGGATGCTGAATGGCTTTTATAATTTGCTTTTAATTTACCCTGCTACTAATGATATTATCTTCCCAATAGAGCTATTTATCAGGGTGATGATTAAGTGGAGTCTACTTTACATTATGCCTTTTGAAAAATATCTAAATTAAGATGATCTAAAACTCCAACAAATTATGGCTACTTCAGTGGCTTATGTTTGTGCTCCATGGGCAGCAATTTACCCAGTGTTTTTCCAATTCAAGCAAATGGGAGGCAGCTGGGAGGCAGCTGGGAGCTAGCAAGGCTCCTCTTACCAAATCATAGATATTTTAAACAGCTGGCAATAAACTGTAATTTAATCTATAAAGTAAAATGTTTATCCAGAAGAAGTACCTTTAGAACATGCTTGAAAGCTGCATCTGAGCTGACATGAAGAAGAGCTTTGTATCTTCTTGCCGTGAGCTGGGGCCTCAGTTTATATTTAATTTATATGCTGTTCATCTGAAATGCTGTAACTTTTACTATTAATCAATTTAAATTGAAAGAAGTAGTAGTTCCGAGAATTAAAAACAGACTTCCTTCAGTAATTGAATTCATCAGACCAGCTTCATAAGTAGTAAATGCAGCTGAACTCCCTACGATGCGCATGTTGGTGCAGCTAAATGCATGCACATCATGAACTTCACAAACTCTGTATTTTACTCATAGTCTTTTCTAGTCTGTTGTTGGTGATGCCTTAAAGGGGCTGAACAAATGAGTTTTCCAGTGCACTGTGAGTTATGGTATGTCTTAAATACCTGAACACAGCTTTTGCCACTCCAGGTTCTAATTGTTTTAAAGTTTTTAAACATATTTTCTCCAAAACCTAGAGGTACATTCTTTCTTAAAACACATGCAGTGTTACAAGACTTGCAAACTGCTCTGTTTCTCCTCTTCACTGATTCTTGAAACACATTATTACATCTCTATTAAAGTTGGTGAGATAGAATGCTGTTGGTGGAGTTTGGCATTTTGTGTAATTCCTGAAGAAACAAAGCAATAGAATCAGATTTTAAGTGGAATTTGCACTGTCTCCCTCCTTGCTGTCTGATGAGAAGTAACTGCTGGGAATAGAATAGAATAGAATCAACCACGTTGGAAGAGACCTCCAAGGTCATCCAGTCCAACCTATCGCCCAGCCCTATCCAGTCAACTAGACCATGGCACTAAGTGCCTCATCCAGTCTTTTCCTGAACACCCCCAGGGATGGTGACTCTACCACCTCCCTGGGCAGCCCATTCCAATGCCAATCACTCTCTCTGGGAAGAACTTCCTCCTAACATCCAGCCTATACTTCCCTCAGCACAACTTGAGGCTGTGTCCCCTTGTCCTGTTGCTGGTTGCCTGGGAGAAGAGACCAACCCCACCTGGCTACAACCTCCCTTCAGGTAGTTGTAGACAGCAATGAGGTCTGCCCTGAGCCTCCTCTTCTCCAGGCTAAACAACCCCAGCTCCTTCAGCCTCTCCTCATAGGGTTTGTGTTCCAGGCCCCTCACCAGCCTTATTGCCCTTCTCTGGACACGCTGCAGCACCTCAACATCTCTCTTGAATTGAGGAGCCCAGAACTCCAGTACTTAAGGTGTGGCCTGACCAGTGTTGAGTACAGTTCTATTACTTATTACCCTCAAACACCTGCTCAGTAAAGTTCAATACTTGTGATAGCAGTGTCATACCAAAGAGCTAAGCTATGGTGGTAACTGAAGTAAGTGGCAGTTCATTTTGAAGATCTCATCTGCCTGTGACTACATCAGTTATGACAATATCTGCACTATGATAATAGTGTGGCAGTGATTTAAAATGAGTGAAGAAAAGCTTTTGGTGTGTTGTTTTGGGCACTTGACCTTCAGTCTAATCTTCTGGAGCTCTAATACAGTCTTAGCCTTCTGCTAATGAGCAATGAAGACACTATTCAACATTAGTCCTTTTGAGATGCCCCAGTCTTCACATTAGATAAATTGCTCTTTTTCAATTTGATGTTAACTTTGAGTGATTTTGTCCTCTAACACAATTCACTGTTAAATTTCAGTTAAAAATTTAGCTTTCTCTTTTGTTCAGTAATTACTACTGTAAATTCAGGATATGGTATTAGATGGTTAAGTGTGCACTTATGCTATTTAAGATGGATTTTAAGTGATCGTGACTATTGTTTTTGTTACACTGCAAGCCTTTTAGTGTGGGGAGCCTTATACATCTACTCTTTTATTTCCATGTTGTAGATCAGGCATATCTACATGCCTAAAATAAAAGAATCACTATCTTCTGTTTCAAGAATCACTATCTTCTGTTTCTCCTGATGTAAATTTGTAGACATCTAAATGCGATGAACTCTCACATTCAGCAACTACCTAGGTATGAGTTAGCAGGATTAGCAAGTTTAGCTTAGATAAATAGGGTAATCTACTGAAAATACCTTTCTGACATACTTTCCCCCCCTTTTCTTCTAGTAGAAATTATTTGAAAGACATAATAATAACGACTTTTATATTGTCTTTCCTTTGGTTTACTGGCTAATGTGATGGTTTGGGTGTTACCCACCTCTCTCCACACTTTGGCAATTACCCAGACTAGACTCAGCCAGCTCTGGAAATAGAATGAAGCTTTATATCTACGTCTCAGCACAATATACAAGCAGATATTTACAATATATAAAAAAATATACAAGGTAAAAGGTAATACAGAAACACAACAGCCCTCCCAGAAACCTGAGACCCCAGGAGGGGCTCCCAACCACACTTCCATCTTCTCCCACCCCTCTTTATCTTACCCCAGATGTTGCCTTGTGCCCAAGGAAGAATGGAGGGTCATCCAGGGGGATTAGGAAACTAGTGGATTAATCATATAGATGGTAGTTGAGATTAGTGAGAAATGCAGCCCACAGCCTGGACAGAGAGCGAATGTCCTATCTATATTTATACTCTCATTCTTATGCATCTCAGCAAGCCCATGAGTGAAGCAGACATCACCATTGTTTCTCTTTCACAGGCCGTAATCTAGTTTTTCTCACCAAAGCACTCTAGCTTCAAACTAGCACAGCTAAAATCCTGGCATGCTTAAAAAAATCAAGTGTAACTGTCCTAAAGTGGGAGCTTTCTGATGAAACTTTTTTTTTCTTGGAACCACTGATTCATCAAAACCATAACTTAAAATTTAAACTCATTCTTGTTAAATTGATGTTTCTACTGGGTGAGTTTCTCAAGTCCAGAAATGAGAAAGATGAATTAGCAAATTAGAGATTAAAAACCTAATTGGATCTATTAAAATGCTGAGTGATCCCGCAACTGAGCTATTTGGCTTTCTTCAGTTATCTTTCTTTATCTGTGTTTTTTCTATTTTGTTGTTTGTTGTCTTCTGAATGTTGCAGTCTTAACTTCTTTTTCCCCTTAACTTTTTTTTTTTTTTTCTTCAGTAGAAGCAGAAATTTTGGGTTTTGGCAAGCCTTATTTACGTTGAAGCTTTCTACCCTGTACTTGACTGTGAAGTCTAGAAACACTTCATTGAAATTGTAAGATCTGAAGCATGTAGTCCCAGATGAGAAACAAACATAAGATAACACAAATACTGCTTTTCTTAGAAGGTGATACATGACCTGCTGATGTTTTGGAGCTTCTGTATTCATTCAAATATATATTTAAGGGTTGCAGTTGCTGTGTATTAGCTAAAGCATTGTTGTTGCATAATATTGACCTGGACTAAGGGTTCCTTTTTTCTTCCTCCATATATTCTTTAGCATTGCCATCTAGGAATGTGCACACTGACAGCATAAAATCAAACAGTCAGACTTGTCAGTTACATCTGAAAAGAATATCTCAGTTAAGCTCTTTTCTGTAAGGTGACTATGGCAGTTTGAGCCCTGGGATGACAGTGACAACTGTGGTCTGAGATTTACTAACTTAAATGTATTTGCAAAGTTGTCTTGCGCAAATGCATATGTAAATATAACATCATCTCCAAACATTTCCTTTCCCAAGCACAAATACAGGCTGGGCAGTGACTGGCTAGGAAACAGCCCTGAGGAGAGGGACTTGGGGATGCTGGGGGATGAGAAGCTCAACATGAGCCAGCAGCGTGCACTTGCAGCCTGGAAGGCCAACTAGATCCTGGGCTGCATCAGGAGAGGTGTGGCCAGCAGGTTGAGGGAGGTGATTCTCCCTCTCTACTCCACTCTGGTGACACCCCACCTGGAGTACCGCATCCAGTTCTGAAGCCCCTATTCCAAGAGGGATGTGGACATGCTGGAGCCTGTCCAGAGAAGTGCCACAAAGATGATCAGAGGGCTGGAGCACCTCTGCTATGAGGACAGACTGAAAGTGTAGGGGATGTTCAGTCTGGACAAGAGGAGGCTCCGAGGTGACCGTATTGTGGCCTTTCACTGTCTGAAGGGGGTCTACAAAAGAGCTGGGGAGGGACCTTTTGGGCTATCAGGGTGTGACAGGACTAGGGGGAATGGAGCAAAGCTGGAGGTGGGGAGATTCAGACTGGACGTGAGGAGGAAGTTGTTCAGCATGAGAGTGCTGAGAGCCTGGAATGGCTTGCTCAGGGAGGTGGTTGAGGCCCCATTTTTGGAGGTGTTTAAGGCCAGGCTGGATGAGGCTCTGGCCAGCCTGATCTAGGGTAGGGTGTCCCTGCCCATGGCAGGGGGTTTGGAACTAGATGACCTTTGTGGTCCCTTCCAACCCTGACTGATTCTATGATACGAATAAGGGTGTTTGTATTTGGCTTTGAAGGCTCCTCTTCTCGCACGCTGAAGAATCAAGCAATTGTGTGTAGATAAGTATGTAAAATGTTTTGTTGGCTTAATGTAAACAAGTGTCAGATACACTTTGGTGTTAATGGGAAATTTCTACACCCATGTACAACTTTATGACTAGCTGTAGAAGCCTGGAGGCCTGAATGTGTCTTAAGCTGCAGAAGTATTGTAACAACCATTATTCTGTGTCAGGACAAAATTACCTTGTAGGAGCATTGCATAATGTCTGGTATATTAATCATTAGATATATTTTGCAGTACTCAATTATATTACGAAGGCTGGGTTATGTTCTGATCTTTCTAATGGTCACATGTAAAGTACTGAAGTCTCTATTATTTTATAATAAGTAATGCATATCCAACAGAATAATGCATTATGCACATCCTCTCCTATATGACTCTAAAGGTCAGCTAGTAACTCGAATATTTTTGTCCTCCAGAACATTTCACTGTAAGGATTCAGTAGGAAGAATGTCTTTCTCTTTTCAATATGTTCTAACAGCAGGCTATCACTTACAGTCCCAAGTTTTGACTATTTTATTTTATACAAAGTAAAATTGCCTGAGCATGGCCATTGCGCACATTCACTTACAGTTATCAATTTAAAAGCCTTTCAGGATCAAACTAAGGCAGCTTTTACTGGAAAGTATGACAAAAGAAGCAGCCCAAATGCTGCAGTTTGCTCTGGGTAGATGTTTCAAATTCAAATGTAATAACAGATGCCAACAGATACTGCCCTCATTTATAGATTCTGGCACTGACAACAGGTGCTTAGTTCTTAGTCTGATTGCTGTTTCTTCTCCAAAATCTACATGTAGACCTTTATTTTTAAAGCCTGGAACCCTGCAGTATGCTTTAGTGATTGTCAAAAGCTGTATTGCATTTCAAATACAGCAAACTCCTGTGAGTGGAAAATATTCTTTCCAAAGGTATTTATTTAGTTTAAATATCTTAACCTATTTGAATAACCCAGAATCATTTGCTCATTATCATGTACGGGAGCACACCATTTAATTTATGATTTTAAAAAACTGCATGCAGAAATGACTGAAAGAAGTGTTTTTTGCTCATGTGATAGCATGTGCATTGCATTTCTGAGTCACAGAAGACTTGCCTAGAGCTGATTTGCTTGCTAACAATGCATGGGAAGCATGCACACGAGGCACAACTATGTTTAAAGAATCAGTTTAATTTTGAACATATAGGTACTACCCATACACACAAAAAGTAAGCTTGCTGGTAAACCTTGGCTCTGAAAGAGCATTACTGGAAAACTGAAGGAGAAAGTGAAACTCGTACCTTAACAGACCAACCTAAAGATGGATGAAAATGTAGGAATAGACCCAGTATAGTTTTCTTTTGGCAAGAGGTGTGCCTCTGATCTTCACTTTCTGAAATGTTCAGTTCAGATGTGAAGCGGCTGTTTCAAATGCTTCCATGGTTGTTGCTGGGAAGCTCTTACTTGATAGAGCTGAATTACTGTGATGAGTTAGTCTGGCAGAAAACTGGCTGGAGGATTTTGCGATAGCTTTGGGGCCAGACCCCAATCAACAGGCCATATGTTTAGATCCTTCTCCATAACAGATGACTCTGTGTACACGCTCCCAGGTGCAATGTCGTTGGGATTGTATTTGCAAACATAAACTAGTGACATTCAATTATGTTCATAGGCAATGTTGTAAAAGCCACAGAGGAAGTAATTTACAACACTAGCACAGTATGCAATTCTTTGCTTATAATCAATTTTTCATTATATAGGAAGAGGGTATACTATGTTCATATTTATCTTCTAATTTGTTGAAAGAATTTGTAATGTGTAAAGTCCGTCCCTTTCAAGCAACTGACGTTTGAGAAAATAGTGAGACAAGAGAAAGTGCTAATAAAGTAGTATCAACAGATTTTTATGAAGTTTTAATTAGGAGCAAACCCCAGAACCACCACTGTTTGGGACAGTTCCTGAAATGTGTCTTACTCTTCTTTTTTTTCCTGTTGGAGTGTGAGTAGTGTTACCCAAGTGAAGTGGAGCCTGCATTCACCAGATGGCCTATTGCAGGTTTGCTCTGTTCCAACTGGCAGCACCTGGGTAAAGCATTTAGTGATCAGTTGGTGAAATAAGACATTCATTGATAATTTACTCTTATCACTTTTTGAGTTATTTTGTGTGTTTCTATGAAAATGTCCACATATATCATAAGTGGTACATGTTTTATACTTGAGAATGAAATTACTTAGACTCTAGCCCAAGTGCTTAGAAGGTTAAAGTGCACTTTGCTGCCTAGAGTTAGCAAAGTTTGTTTTTACCTGGCTCACTTTCTCTCCCAAGATAAAAGGATAGATATTATGCCAATTTGAGGTGCCAAGGGAGGAACAGTCTTGATATTGAAAGGAAATTCTTCACAAAGAGAGTGATTTGCCATTGGAATGGAGTGCCCAGGGAGTTGTCATCCCTGGAGGTGTTAAAAAAAAGACTGGATGAGGCACTTGGTGCCATGGTCTAGTTGATTGGACAGGGCTGGGTGATAGGTTGGGCTGGATGATCTTGAAGGTCTCTTCCAACCTGGTTGACTCTATGATTATTCCATTGAAACGGGAAAACAATTTCTGAGAGTGGAGGCTTGGCAGACAGTCATTGAGTAGAATAATTTCTGTGGTTATTCAGGTTAGGACTAGTTAGGGCCAGTTTCTGAAGTCTAATGGCTCAATGGTCTCTCCAATCTCATTTTAGCTCACCCTGCTTCTGAAGTACATTTTCTCCTTTAAATCTACAGAAAAGTTTTAGGTATTGACCTTCCATTATGGTGTGCGTCTGACAATGGAATTAATGTGTTTATGAAATAAAAATATGTTTTCAGCAATATTTACTGCTATTGTACAATTCTTAGAGATTAGCAAAAGAATCATATTACTAATGAAACAGCTACCTTTCTGGGTAGTAAATTTATTCTGCTACTCTGACTTTAACGAGTGGATTTTCTCTCTCCACTCTTTTAACTTGGATGACACACAAGGCCCTTTAGAAGATAATGCTATTCAAGCATGCATTATATGTCTTTAAAGAATTAGTTGCTAGGAGAGTCCATTTATAAGCACTGAGGCTGCATTAGAGACCATATTTTGAAAATTACTTAGCTGTAAGTTTTGAAGTGATATTATATGAGACAAGATGTTCTGAGGGAGAAACACTGCATATTGCATTCCAGCTTGAGAGTAACACATGGCTAGCATGATCTTGAAAAGCAGGTATGCTCATGCAGGCAGTAGAGTACGCTCTATATCACTTTACTGCTATCAGTGGTAACTCTTAAGCCCAACTAAATCTAAATGGTATGAAGAAAAACAATCAAGTAATTGCGGCTAATAAGATGTTTCATATTCTTGTGGCAAACTTGTAGTAAAGGCTTTCTCTCTTCCACTTACATTTTTCAGAAGACTTGCATACTAAAAGTGGTACATTTTTACTAGGCATTAACAGCTAATCTAACTACATTCCTCCATTTTGTTTTCCTGTTTAATTTTACAACATTTAACCTAATTTTCAGCAGCACTAAAATCTGTTGTTATCCTTTGTCATTTTTTATGATGGAGTGACAGTCAAGGATTTGATGAATAGGTAGAGTGCTCAGGCCTGCCTAAATACATTATGAAAATTGGGAAAGCGTAATGTAAGGCAATGCTATGTTGTAAAACAAGAGAATAGCATATTAATAAAAGAATAGAAAATTATGTTTGGATTATATTTGGCCCTCTATGCATGTTACTAGTGAGTTATATTTTGGCTGTAGTTTTTTCTGCATTCTCTTTATCTTTTAGATTATTTCGAAGTGAAATTTCTTTTGCAATAAGCAGTATATGTTTTATGCAGCAATTCATAGATCCAACAACAAAACCTATTGAGAGGATGATCATTTCTGTAAATTCATTTGGAAAGCTTTATTGAACTTTCTATTTCCACTGGAATAATCTTCCTATATCAACTGATAAGTACAATTTCTTCTTAGCAAAAAAAGAGTGTTCCTATTTTGTGAAATCGCGTATGGCTTGTGTGATTTCAGAGACTCCAACTGAAAGCAATGGACATGGGTAAATTTTTGCCTACAGAAAGATGAGGTTAATGTATCAGCATGGATTGTATTGTGGTCTGTTGATCCTGTGAGGTGTTTTCATCTGTACAGTTAATAGTGCTTCCAATTGGAACACAAACATGTTACCAACTGGGCGGCAGGGACTGAATCAAGTATTAGACGTGACCTGGACAAAAGATATTAGTGTGATTTCTCTTATGCTTTGGTGGTGTGGTTTGGGGAGTTTTTCGTATTTCTTTTCAGCCACAAACACAGTAGTTATCAAAAAAAGAAAAAAGATTAAAAACAAAACAGCAGAGATTTTCTTGGATTTGCAAAAATAGGTACTAACTGTAACTTCTTCCTATTTACAACTTCTCTGTCAATGTTGTGGACCATGATCATAAAGTTATGATCTGAGTTACCTGAGTAAATCATCATGTCTTGATAAAACATTTTTCTATCCAGCAGTTTCCTGGTGAATAGATGACAGCTATATTTACTGGAGTCTTTTATTTTCCAGTTTTAGTGAAGAAATTGGACAAGGCCAGGTTGAAGGCTGAGAGTAATGCAATCCTTACCTTTGCTACTGAAATCTTGCTGGTCTTTGATTGCCATCTTCTATTATTTGAACTGCTCACTTAGGAAATTTGATGTAGTAAAGCAAATTGAAGTCAGGTGCAGCTACTTATCATGTACAGGCTTAGGCACCTCTTAGCTGAAAACATGCAAATCAAATTTAAAGTAATAGTAGAAGCTCTGCAAACCATGGGATCAGTTAGATGTTTGACAGGGAAGAATGTATGTTTGTAACACTACTTGCCCCATGTTTGAAGGGCAGCATTGAAACCATAATTCTACTTGGTGGAGCCGTAAATCATTGAGAAGATGGTCTCATAAAGCAGTTGTGTCAAATGAGGTCATCTTCCTCTTGTCCAACTTCCTGGCCAAATAAAATGTGACTCATAAAATGTTCGTGGCACATGCTTCTTAAATGTCTCTGTGCAAAAGACACTAATGACTGAAAAATTAATTGCAGCAGTTTACTCAATGAATAGATGCTGGTCCTTCTGCTTATAGGATGAGCATGAACAAACAGCAAAGCCTTTAAAGATGGTATTTGGTGAATGAGTTTAAGAATAGCAAACCTGTTCCTTTCTTGCTGCTTCATATTCCATATTGAAACTGTGCTGAAGCTCACTTGCATGCGAAACGTCTGTTATTGATTCTCCTTCAGATGAAGTATAACATTTCAAGTCAGGTGGGATTATCGTACTTTAGTATTGTGATAGATCTGCTGTTTACGGTACCCTCATGCTACTGTGGTAGCTAAAACCAGCTGCTCGGGAGTGCTTCACCAGCAGAAAAAATGCAGCGTGCATGTCAGCGTGAGCTGCTGCCTTCTGCCGCATTGACGGCAGCACTACCAGGGCAGCTGGGAACTACTTTATCCTGGATCTGTGTATGTGTGTGAGGCATCTGCTAGTGCTGTTCTAGGGACCTGCCAGCCAGATTTGGCCTGAGGGCCATGGGAGCAAAGCAGCCAGGAAAGGCCAGAGAAAAATTACTTTATTTCAGATGAGTCTTTTGGCCTGTGTAGCTTGGAGACTCCTCCCTAAGTTTCTAGGGCTTTGCAGAAAAGTTTAAGCTTAATTGTCTTTGTGCTGCACACTTGAGATTATGTGGCCATGTCCCATTTTATTGTAATTTATGTCAGCACTGGCCAGAAGGTTTTGGAATACTTTTGTGTTCTGTTCACTCTAAAATATAGTGTTGTTTCACCGAGCAGTTATGTATTCAGGTCTTTTAACATCAAGAATTGTCCAGCTGATGTAGTGTAATTGATGGCCTTCTGTTTCACTCTGCAAGAGCAGTAGCCAGGCAGGGTAGAGAGTCATAGCATACCTGAGTGTGAAGGGACTATTTTTTTCTTCAGGCTTCAGTTTGGAAGTACCCAACTCAGTCTGATGTCACTAAAAAAGATTAAATATAATTGAATAAATAACATAATAATGTCATCAAATATTTTCTTTGCTAACATAATTATCCACATATTTTCTATATATTAAGAGCATATAAATTCAAAACTCCTTCAGGTGTTCTCACAAAGTTAGAAGGGCTACTTTGGCATTCGTATTTACATTTTTGTTACAGAGCAGGTTTCAGATTCTCCAATAGGTAAATAATACATGATAAAATCTACTGAAGTTATGAAACCCTTGACTAGTACTTTTCTTTAAATATTAAACATTATTTTTGAAGTTGTTTGAACTATATACACTTCCACACAACAATTTTCCTGTTAGAAGGGAAATATGCCATCCTCAGCCAGTTTTTTGTTTGATGTCCACGAATACCAATAGTATGTAGAATCTTTTATTAACTGTAGTAGTTCAGAATAAACTATATGCAAGTTCTCTAATTATTTAATTCTGTGTAAAGGGGAAGTAAACAGTTCTGAGCCAGAGCTGCAAACTTCATGCTTGTGTTATGGAGGCAGGAATTAATTAGGCCGAGTCAGGACTTTATAAAAATAGAGTTATGTTATTTTCCCGAAAACCCGTCCCCAAAAACTATATACAGAAGGTAATTTAGATTTGATTAGCAGGTTCGTTCTTAGTTGGTTGAGAATATCTACACAATAGGGTTCACAGGTAAACTTGACTAATTTGAAGTCAGGAGTTGGAAAAGGCGATTAAATATAGTGTTTCCCCACTATGAAATAAGGCTAAGCCGTAAGCTACTCATTGGACACCGGAATGGGCTGCCCAGGGAGGTGGTGGAGTCGACGTCCCTGGAGCTGTTCAAGGCAAGGTTGGACGTGGCACTTGGTGCCATGGTCTAGCCTTGAGCTCTGTGGTAAAGGGTTGGACTTGATGATCTGTGAGGTCTCTTCCAACCTTGGTGATACTGTGATACTGTGACAGAGTGCGCTGGCTTGAAAAGAAGGACGATTCAAAGGTCTGTTCCACGGTCTTTTCAGAAAACTTCAGGGTCATTAAAGAGCGATAAAGCTACACAATAAGGTGCTTAAGGTGAAGTCCTTCAGAGCTTGTCTTCAGAGCGTCAAAGGCTCCCTGCATAGAAGCTATCCAGGCGGGGGGAGGAGAAGAACTCCAAGGCGAGGAACGAAGTCCACGGCAGGCACCCCAAGGCGGGAACACCATTCGAAGCGGGGAGGAACTCCACGGCAGGAGCACCCCAAGGCGGGAACACCTCAATATTTATACCTTTCTTGGACAAAGAGCCGTTACCACTTCCTAGGGGTGAAAAGCTCACAGCCAATCCTCAGCCGAGTGCAGCGTGGGCCTGGCACGGGGCACCCCTCGTGCCGGAAGGGTCCCCCTCCTCCCCCGCAGGGCAGAGGTGGGGGAAACAGATCTGTTCGCGCCTTTTTCCTCTCCCATTCAAACCACAGAGGGAGAGGAAATTTCTGGGGTACACGGGACCTCCAGGACAGCTTGTTACTTGCTAATGCAATATAGTTTGAAAAAGAGGAGGAGACCTCATTGCCGTCTACAACTACCTGACGTTGTGGAGAGGCTGCTGCTGGTCTCTTCTCACAGGTAATGGGGGGGGGGTGGGGGGTGGGGAACAAGGGGGAATGGCCTCAAACTGAGGCTGGGTAGGTTTAGATTGGTCATTAGGAAAAAGTTTTTCATGGACAGAGTGGTCAGGCACTGGAATGAGCTGCCTGGGGAGGTGGTTGAGTCACCCACCCTGGATGTGTTTAGGGGTTGTTTGGATGCGGTGCTTAGGGATATGGCTTAAGGTGAATCTTGTAGAGTAGGGTTATAGGTTGGACTTGGTGATCCTGAGGGGCCTTTCCAACCCAGATATTTCTGTGATTCTGTGATTCCCAACATCATTTAATTTACTACTTTTCTTAATTGATTGCAAGATAACTTAAGCACCCCCGAAGTTAAGAGTTTTAAACATAAACAATTAGACCTACTGGAAATAGTTTTTCATCTGCACTTTTTTGTTACATTTTGAAAACACTTCCCAGCTACAAAGCTTCATTTGATATTGGTAAAGGGACATGTAGTGCTTTCTGTATTCCCCTACCTAGCAGCCTGTCTCAGTCTCATGAAATGTGAGCATATGCTCTGGAAAGCAAAGTTAGGACAAAAAAAAAATAAGTGCCGTAAAGAAACTTTCCATAAGATATGTGACTTAATAACAGCTTCATTTCAGCAGAGTACTACAGCAAACACATGCTGGGCCTCCAACCATCCCCTGTCTCTGAGTGCTTCAGTGAAGCACAGTCATTTTAATGCAGGGATTTTATATGCATCCAGCAGTGGCTGTCTATTATATTGATTTTAGTATTGCAATATTAGTTTTCTGTTGTGTCAGATCAAAATGGTTGGTTCTTCATCCATTTCTCAAGCAAAATTCATATTCTTTGGAAACTGGAAAAACTCCAGAGCATAGTTTATTCATAGTTTCTAGCTGGATTCGTTATTAGTTGTCTTTATAATGATCTTACATTATTTATGCAAGAGGATTTATGGAAAACAGATTAATGAATGAATGGTAGGCATGGGAGAGGGTTGCCATTCCAAATATAGCCCAAAGCCTTGGTTGGATGCAGTACATGGTGAAAATTAAGTTATTTTGTCTGTTAGATTTACATAAAATTAGGCTGAGTGCCAGCTATGGGGAATGTGGAGCACTTTGTTTCAGTAAAGGGAAAGAGGGATTGATTTAACTGATGGGAAGAAAGATAGCTATTTAATAAGACTGTAGATCCACCATAATGGGATATTTGTATGCATACTGATCTATTAATGTGTTCTCTGTGGGATGGGCTTTACAGTTATGATTCAGAATGCATTTATTTTGCTGTGCTGATTGCTGGTCTCATATTTTACAAAAGATTCATTCCATATGCCAGTTGTGTGGTGCTCAGATGCTGCACTGTTTGTGCATTATAAATACACGGTGTGCAGAAGAGGCAAGTTAAGTGGCGTCTGTGTCAAGGGATCCAGTACTAATGAAATTTGGTTTGATATACTAAAATCCCAAAGAGAAATAGAGTGTTAATCCCAGCTTGCTCCAGTGTGTGTTGCTATACGTCCTGTATATAATCAGTGGAGTTTTCATCATAGCTTCTAGGATGCAGATATGCAAAAGATAAAGTCATTATACGTGGGCAGTCATTATAAGCATATATGGATTCACTGCCTTACACAGTGTGGAAGGTATAGTTGATCAAAAAATGCTTCTGAAATTTGTGACTTAGCTTGCTGCAAGTACCATCATTGCTAAGCACAGCTTGTGCAGTAGATGTGTGAAGAACTAAAACCTATGAAGGAAAATGTTCAAGAATTTTTATTACAAAAAATAATAACTTGATTAATGTGTTCTTGCCTTCCAAGCCAACTACAGAGAGTAGCAAATAGGTGATGTAAAGGGAAAAAAACAAGCTATTACAGAATATCATAATTTGCTGGAAGAGAGTAGGAAGGTTGAGAGAGAGACTGCTCCTCTGCAACAGAGCTGGTCTATCTGGGGCCAAGTAGCTTGGGAGAATTACACGCACACCACCCACCCAGCTTTAGATTTCTCTGTGAAATAAATCCAAGAAAAGAGATGATATTTGGATTTCCAACACAATAATTGGTGATAACAAGGTTAAGGAAACAAAGAGACACCAAATAATTTTTTGTTTTGTTTTGATATATGTTACTACCAGATTCCAAGCAGTTAGAACAACTTCCAGAAAGCTCTGTCAGTAAAACCAGCTAGGGAGGAGCAGGACATGAAATCTGTATGATGGGACTGTCATTGTTTGCCTCTGACAAATATGTTGCTGTGCTTTTTCTCTATGTGGATTTAATTTTATTTCTTCAAGGGCACAGTATGGGTGATAAAGATTTCATCGTGCATTTTTCTTCCCTTCCCTCACCTCTGAGTAATGGCAGAGAACCAATGAGATACATGGGAACAAAGAGAAGTAAAACTTCGGTGATTAGAAAGAATGGATACAGGTAAAAAGACCTAGTATGAATCTCTGAACTAAGATAAATATTTAAAAAGCACCCACAAACTTTATAGAAGTAAGACTCATTTGTGTTATTTGCATTATGAATTACTGAAGTATTTGTGTAACTTTTATTGTAAACATTTGAAATTAATCTTTTGGTAAAGCACTTTTAATTCTCTTCTGTTCCCATCATTTGGTTTCCTATCCCCCTCTGTGCCTCGTTGGCCTAGAAATGACTTGCAGTGTCTATTCCTCTTGCTGCTGCTGCTGCTCTGTTGAGTAGTACATTTGCTGCCTTTCTTGTATAGTCTCTTCACAGCTCTTTTCATAACCAGTTCAATTATAGCATACAGTGAATTTTTTTAATTTATTTTTTTTTTTACCTTGAGTAATTTTTCTAATTTAGGAACTTTCAATCCCCAGCCAGTAGAGTAATGAACACTCCTTGGTCTTGTAACTGATATTCAAAGTAAAAGAGTTTGCTCGTTATCTTATGTATTCACTATGGGCAAAAACTCATCCCAAGCCTTAAGGCCTGCAAGAGGTCCCATCATTCCTGAAGCCCTTAGGGCTTAATTCGCCACTTCCTTTTATGTCAGCGTAACTCACACTGGAGAAATGAAACTGTGGATCAGTGAATTTAATTCAAATACTAAATCGTTACCGAAGAGGCTTTATGTGGGTCAAGCAGAAGGAAAATGGGGAAACAATTTCTACCCTGTAAACCTGTGTCCAAAGAGTTATACTTCTGCACTACTTGCTAGTCTGGACTATGAGGGACTGTTGCACTGTGCCACTTGCATAGAAATTTGGGTCATTACATATTTAATGGATGATCTCCGACCCATTTCTATCCTTTAACACTGAGGGGGATCAATCCACCTTTAAGACCTGAGGATGTGATGTACAAAGGTGGAGAAACCCCTTTCGTTCTCGGTTATTAGCCTTCCATTTAAGTGCACCCTATATCAAAGTGAATAGTAAACCTAAAGTATATCTTATGTGTACTCCTAACTGATACCAGTCTGCAAGCCTCTTCAAAGTGAGAGGTGACTTTTTTCTAGGTGGACCCCTGGACCGCTTAAGTTATTGATTGTATTATTTTTAAAGTTCTTTGCACAGACCTCAGTAGACAAGAATTTGGTCATATGAAAAAATTCAGTATTGCTATAGCAACACCGTTTACTGAATGTTCTGATTAAGGGAAATGAATAGCAGGATAATGTAACAGAGCTATGGATGATCCCTTCAAATAAATCTAAATAAAATAATAGGCAACAACAGCAAACTGATACAGATAATAACCATTTTCACTACCTCGAAGGCAATTCCGAGTGGACTGGCTTTGTAATGACAAAATCCCTTCATTTAGGGTTGTGATATGTTGGAATAAAAGGTATTAGAAAAAATTGTTGCTGTCAGGGATTACAAAGAATCTATTACACTTCTGAGTAGACCTTGCAATGTTTTGTAAGTTGTACAGAAAAATGTTATTTTTCTCCTTCCTAAATATTTTTCATTAATGTTTAAGAATATGTTGCTAATTTGCATGAAATAATCTGCTGTGGTGGAGAGTGGACTTTCTAGTGTAATTTTAGTTTATGAAATGGTTTCTGAAAAATCAGGGCTGAACAATCTGCAGAACACAGAGCTCCATAAATAACCAAACAGCGTGTCCTCACAGGATGGTGTTTACAGCAGCTGGGGTCTGTAAGGCAAGGCAAATTGTCAGGCAGGTACTAGCTGATGCTCTGAAGGGGAATATGGGGAGAATTAATAAATTACATTAAAAAAAACCAAAACAAAATAAAACACCAACTGAAACAGAAAAAATAGACATAGGGAAAACCACATCTGTATAATCAAACTTCTATATTAAGTGTTTTAAACCTTCCAGTATAAAGGATGCAAGAGATTGCTGACAACTCTATTTTATGAGTTGCTCCTGAGGAAAGGACTGTCACAGATACCACTGAAAACGTGAAAACAAGTGCGCAGTCATGATGTTCTCAGAAACTGAGTGAACTACAATTTAGCAACTGTAGAGGATGTTAGCATCCCATTTAGTGTCCATGTGGGAGACCTGGAGGAAGGCATTATCTGTTGAAAAGAGAAAGCAGGGAACTTAGAAAACAGAGGCTGCCAAAAAACATCGGGCAGTTTGGAATTCCCAAGAGTCAAGAAGACT
The DNA here is from genome assembly GCA_013400475.1 of Tricholaema leucomelas. Lineage (NCBI taxonomy): Eukaryota > Metazoa > Chordata > Aves > Piciformes > Lybiidae > Tricholaema lacrymosa > Tricholaema leucomelas. Next base: position 153,383 of record WAAF01000253.1, on the reverse strand, counting down.
CATATTCTATGGGGTAGTTTGGAAAATGTGTCCCAGCTGAGCCTTCAAATTACGTTCAATCTCTGCTCTGATTAAGAAAGCTAAGTGTAACACAACAGTTGATAAATTTAGGGCAGATGTTAAAAGGTAGGGAAAAAACTATCATTATTTTGTCATGGAAATAAATGACCGTCTGTACACTAGCAAGAACACGTATCATTCGTTTCAAGACCTGCAAAGTAAACACAGCATGCAGAACTTAGGTGCCACTTCCTTACAAACTTGAAAATATTCCTCATGATACTCATATTTAATATCAAAATCAGAAACTATTTTGCCAATTAACACCCTCCTACTTAATCTAAGATAAACATCTAAACATTCGTTATATAATGGTGTTCTGCCTAACACTGTGCTGAGAATGCATCAGATAGATAAAAGACTAATTGCAAAATCCTATTTAGGTGAGACTTAACAATTAAAATTGTCAAATAATGCAAAATGTGTGTAAGCAATCTGCAATATTCACTAATTGCTGTGAATTTTCCTGTATGTTTAACTTCATGAAAAGTAAATTCCCATAGTCACCAATGACTTTCAGGGGTAATACTTCTTTAAATGGCTGAGGTGATGCCACTTGTTCAGAATTAAGGTGAGACATTTTAAATCTTTAGCCTGGACAGAAAAGAGTGGAGCATATTTTTGGTGACAGAGAGTCCCAGCCATGGCTAGCAGAAGCCAGTCTGGGTAGAGAAAGAGGGGGAATTTGATGATTAGGGAAGTCACAAGCTATAGAAAGAATGCTTGGACTCCTTATAGGATACTGAATTAAGGCCAGATAGATCTCTTCAATGTAAGTGGGGAAAATATGCAGGAATATGACATGTGGATTATTTTGATTTGAGTGAAAATGTGGTCGCTCATGTGCTAAGAAAAGCTATTGAAATGAGGAAGCTTTGAAAGGCGTGTGTGTTTGGATTTGGTTCAGCTCTCCTGGGTATGCAAAAGTCGACACTTTTTGGTACTTATGTCAAAGGGTTTGCTTAAGCTCATGGAATATCTTGGACATCAGTGCTGATCCTCTGAACTTAGAATAGGTAGCGATGTCTTATGCTGGAGAAACTGGAGCTAGTCACAATGACTGGAGGCGAGAGGACTTCAAAGAGCACAGGACTGTAGTCCCAGGTCCCAAACCTAGACATCCTGAAGGGCGTTTAGACAGGCAGAGGTTTTGCAAGCCCAAGCATGTTTACTCTCCCTGCTCCCACAAAGGCCCTGCTTTCATGGTCTCATTAAGCAGCAGCACCAGAGAAATCTTGCATTATTTTTGTAAATCCCTAATCCTGGAATAATTTCACCTTTGGAAGGAGTAAACCAGTGAACTCTTTCCATCATCTGAATGCCTTTATTAACAAGGTGGTGTTGCAACCTTCCTACTTGCTTGGTTATGAAAGCATTGGGTAATTTGTGCTGCGGCCACTGTGTCTTTGCCGCCAGGGGAGGTGAGTTCAACCATTATTTAAATCACAGTTGTGTATTCACACAATGTAATGTAATGGGAGAGACACTGACTGAAATTCCCTTAAACTGCCCTTACTCCAGTAAATCCATGCTTATTCAAGTAGCTGATTTTGCAGCACTTAGCTGTTCTTGATCTTAGGGGAAAAATATAAAAATGCTACAAGAATAATTAACAGTGCAAAAGAACCTGGGCCTGGCTGGAAGTGTAGCCTTCGTTGTGGCTCTAGTAGTGTAGATGATGTGTAGAAATCAACTCCACAATGCAAAGTGTGAACTTTGTTCATGTTGCAAGGTGTTTCTTTGCTTTGTGGCTCTCTTAACGTTTTAACCACTGTTTGCTGGGGTGATAAAAGACAAGACTCCTCACCTTCCCTTTTGTCTGTCTTGGTTATCCTGTTCAGGAAGAGCCATCATATTTATCAGAAAGAGAGCAATTGCCGATATGGGAAGAATTATTCTAAATCCTTGATTTTAGCAGATCTGTTTTTGGCTGTATAGCACGTTTTTCTATGTCCACATAAATGATGAAGTGGAACTGCTATTTAAAACCAGAAGAAAAATCTTAGTTCTTTAGAACAGTTAAAGGCTTAGTCTCAATGAATCAAAAAAGGCAGAAATCTTATTTTTCATTCTAGTCTCTCACTTGCTTTTCCTCCTGCTCCTCATTACCCAGAACACTGAACTCTTATTTGATGATAGAAAGATCTGTGACCTCACCAAAACAATTTCTGTTAGCTCAAATTATTATCTTGTGACACAAAGACTGAGACACATATGCCTTTGCTCATATTCTGAGTCACCCTGCAAACATCTGATTATGATTTAATAAACAAAACCATTCCTCCAGTGAATTTTTTTTGCAAAGAGGCTATGAAGAAAACAGGGCAAAACTATGGAATTTAACTGCTCTCTAACCATCTTTTTGTGGTAAATTATGGTAATAAAGAAGGGCCAGTCACTTAAAAACTGAGTAAGAAATAAGCAATTTAAAGAATGAGTCTATTTATTAGTAAAAGTAATCTGTTAGAATGTCTGAAATGATATCATTTGATTGATTTTTCACTCTGGCAAAAGAGCAATTTAATATACTGACTGCTTTCTTCATGTCAGTGAATAGGATGATGAGGGTATTTCCTGATCCTCTTTAAGATAAAGATGGCTTCTTTTAATTTAAATAAATTCCTATCAGATTTAATGTTTGAAAAAAATACTCTCTATAAGCTGCCTGTGTATTTCTGAAGGACAGCCTTTTTCTGAAGTAGAATTTTATTCCATGTATTTTTCCTAATATGCAAGATTCTCAGAAATCTTTTTATTGTGTATTTGGTTTCTGATGCTTCTCTGTTTTCCTTCTAAATATACACCTTCTCAATAATTGTATCCCTTCGTTTACCTATTTCCTTAATTTCCTTTTTATTAGCACTTTTGTTTCAGGATTAGGAGGCTTGTGCCTCATATGTCTTGTAGATTCCTCTCATTTGTGAGCAAAGCACCTAAAGTACACAATGCTGTGAACTGTAAGTAAAGATTTACATGTGTATTTATTCTGAATGCTTGCAGTCCCATCTTTACTGTCACTTTCAGTATTTTTGTACAAGAAAGCCACACTCCAAGTGTGTTGTCTGCAATTTACCAAGTGGGACAAACATATTAGTTCATGCAAAACCCCCACACATTAAATTTTTTTCTGTTCATTGACACGAGCTGTATTTTCACTCACTGTGAACTAGTTGGTTACTCAGACAAGTGCTCATGACTTGCACATCTGTGTCCCTTAGCATATTGATGCGTGCAATAGATGCAAGCACGGTAGAATTGTTTGTGCATTTAGTGTGTGAACAACAGACACGTTTGTGCTGTCCTTATTCTTTGCTGTTATGATAGGGTGGTATCTGCAAGCAGTTTGTACATGCGAAATGACTTGAAAGACACTTTGCCGTAAGAGATGCTATGTCTTTGCAGCTCTATAGAATACTTTACACCAGGCAGTATTCTGGTGCTGTAGCTGAGAGTGTAAGCAGTTTTACAGGTTTTCTGTAGGCTTTTATTGCAGCTGTGACACTAGATTGATGGACTGTTTCCATCTTGTTCTCTGTCAATCCTCCATAGAAAGGAGAAATGACAGTGCGATGAATGCGTGATAGTGCCACAGTAGAGAGCTACTGAAATAACAGTGGCTTAAACCCTGAAGTGCCTTTAACCTCGTGCAGTTGCCTTTAATTTATTTTATTCTAAAACCTAACAAAATCTAACACCACAGAACAGAGAAATGGGGAGGAGAGTGGTTTTGTAAAACAATGTGAAAAAAAGATGACAGTCATTCTTGGAGGTCCAATTAGGGCAATTCTGTGCTTTAAAGGAAGAAGTCCTCCAGGAAGCTTTCAAAGGAGAGAATATTGTTATGCTCTAGACGAAGTCAAAGGTTAGCCTGGCTGGAAAGAAGATGTACTTTTCACTGAGGGAAAAGGGGAAGAAGGGCTTGCTCTCTCACAGCAGGGAATACCCAGGTCTTGCCTGAGGAACAGGATGAACTTGCCAGGGAGCAGTCTTTTGGAGGCTGTGTCAAAAGGAATGCTCTCTGAGACAAGCCAGCGTTTCTTTTGAACATGCAAAGGTTTAAGGTTTATGTACTGTTTCAAAGAACTAGTGGTGTCCTCTCTAGAGAGATGAGAGATGGTAATAGGGAATATCGTGGTGCTGTTTTAACCTTTGAAATGCCATCAATGGTTTCATTAAGTTGATGGCTTATTTCTCAGCACAATGGGAGAGGCTCAGGGTACAGGATGCTTGCCGGGAGTATATATATACAGACTTGTATGTGCTTCATCTGTTTTGTGGTACTGGTGGCAATGAAGCAGAGAGGCTGTTGGAGTGAACAAGAAGGGGCTGTCTGCAAAGGTCTCTAGAGCAAATGTTCCCCTCTCAGCTTCACATCCGCTGTTATCCCAGCTTCAAGATTGAATGAATAGACCAGGACCAGGCTGATGGAGAATGAAACCTGTTAAATTAACAACAGCCTGCTTTGAAGATTCTAGGGCCTCGTTCCTATCAAACCATCTGCATTCTGAAATCCTTTTATTACAGTTTCAGAGCATGTTGTGCTTGGGTGTGATCCCAAGAAGCTGAATTAGCTAGAACTGAGAAAATGCTACAAGACAGTGCTACTTGAATTTTCAAAGTGATTTTGTTGTACTTTTCTATTGTTCTTTTGATATACTTCCTGCTTTTATTTTGGGGAATGCTTTACCCTTTGCTAAAAAAGTGTAACAACAAAAGTGGCCTCTAAAAGGATAGCAAAGAAGTGGCCATGTTGAAGCAAATGCTGGGTATGATGTTATGATTGGGAATGTGAGAACGTGCTGAAAATTTTACTCTGGGGCTCTCTAATCAGAAAACTAAAATCTAGTGTAAGTGGTATATTTAGTCAAAGTTCTTTCGACTGATTGTTCTTTTGTATATTAAATGTTCTGTGCATACAATCAATGCCAATAAGGATTTAGAACTGCTGAATAATGCAGGTCAGTAGATGTTTTTGATTTATTTGCCATCGGCTTGTAAATTGAGATGACTATGAGTTAATTGAATTTGGCAATCATTAAAGATGATTAACTTAAATTCTTGCAGTGTTTTAGGACCATATCCTCTAATTATTTGTAGCACAGACAGATTTTTCTAATAAAAATATACTTGAAGACATATTATTTGGAGATGGTAATAGAACAAAGGTGGATTTTACTCATGGATGGACTTTCATTTGAATATCAATTGACCAAATTCAGTTCTAGTTTCAGTAAATTAATTTCAGTTTAAGTTAATACAACCATACCTGCTTTTATCAGACCTGAACTTCCTTCAGTATGACTAAGTGCACAGATGCCTTAAATAAAAGATGAGATTCACATCCAGGGTCTTTGAATAATATTGACAAAAAGTGGAATCGATCTTGAAGCAAGTTGATGTAGAAGTGAGATCTTGAAGTCATGCAGGGATCATAAGCCTTTGATAGCACAGTTAATAAAGGAACAGAGACTAATGAATCTTAGTCTCTCAGAGCCGATGACATGGAAAACAAAGCCAAGGTGTACAGCTGCTGAAGTAGTGTAAATCCTCAAATCTTCAAAGTATTTTTTTTCTTTTTGGATCATATTCTGTAACATGAATTGGTCAAAGGGCCTTTTTAAACACAGAGGACTAAAACAGAAATAATTTCAGTTGTAGATTACTAGAAGAGGCATTGTCTCAGCATCCAGGATTTTACTTGATGATAAAGATTTTCATATATATACAGTTTCAGCATTAGAATGAAGCTATTCCCCATGGCAAGTATTTTCATTTGTTTGGATAGTTTCCCTTATTTCTGCTTCTTTAAGTGTATTGCCTTTGATATTGTAGCAGGATACAATAGGATGCTGTGATCCATTTTAAATGAGATTTCATAAAGGAGTCATAGACTTTTACTTCCCCAGAAGGTATTTGTACTGGTTTTTCTATATGGTATGGTATTTATTGAACAATTATAGGCATATTGTGTGTTGGTATTCACAACAATAAAACATTAATGGGAAGGGAATGAAAGAGTTGCTGAGTCATTAGCTATAGAGAGAAACAGATGACAAAAATTATCTCAATTAGCAGATGAAAAGGAAACCTCTAAACTGATGATGTGTTAAACTCAACAAAGTTTTAATGGTTATTTAGCCAGCCTAGGCTGAAGTGAGCTGGTGTATCGCCAGTGAAGCCAGTAGCAGTATTACAGTGCTCATAAAATAAGGAGAGATTTAATACAATCCTTGTTCATCATGATCTGAGTATGATGGGCAGGACTTTTAATGGATGGGACAAAAGCCATCCTACAGGAAATACTCCCTCTGTGAGACACTGTGTATTCTCTCCATCCACTCTTGTGTTCCCAGTGACCTTTGTGCAGCCTGTAACTGTCACAATGGCACCAGCAATAATGAATGTAACCTGCCTATTGATGCAACTCCTCTCCTTTTGGATTTATCTTATAGAATCATAGAATCAACCAGGTTGGAAGAGACCTCCAAGATCATCCAGTCAAACCTATCACCCAGCCCTATCCAGTCAACTAGAGCATAGCATTAAGTGCCTCATCCAGTCTTTGCTTGAACACCCCTAGGGACAGTGACTCCACCACCTCCCTGGGCAGCCCATTCCAATGGCAAATCACTCTCTCTGGCAAGAACTTCCTCCTAACATCCAGCCTATATTTCCCCTGGCACAACTTGAGACTATGTCCCCTTGTTCTATTGCTGGTTGCGTGGGAGAAGAGACCAACCCCCTCCTGGCTACAGCCTCCCTTCAGGTAGTTGTAGACAGCAATGAGGTCTGCCTTGAGCCTCCTCTTCTCCAGGCTAAACAGCCCCAGCTCCCTCAGCCTCTCCTCATAGGGTTTGTGTTCCAGGCCTTTCACCAGCTGTCTTCTGCAAAATGCTTTGTATTCTAAGATGTGTCTTTTAAAGATTTTAATTTCAAGTTTGTGGTATTCATAAGCAATGCTCACATGATGGGAATACTGATACTGGTTAAGATTAACTCTGCATATTTTGGCCTGCAAGGTTTTTTTTTTAGATTCAACTCTTACATAAGCATTTTTTTCTTTAAATTCATCATATAATTTCTTTACACTTTGTAGGGGAGGGTATACCTGCATCTGACTATACCTACATTGTAATGACTTCTTACCAATGTAGGTATCCTTGCATATCAATGATGTCTGGCATTTAGGATAAGAAGCATAAATCCCTATGAAATAAGGCTTATTTTTTTAGAAATAATTTAGTCAATCTGGAAATCATGGCCTTAGAAATCTGCTTACCTCTAAACACCAACATTCAAAAATCAGCCAGCAAGAGCCTGGGTTGAAATTATTTAAAAGGAAGAACCAAATAATTACCTAATTACCTTCACCTTTGCAACAGATATCCAGCTATAGTTAGCAGGAGTCTGTGGGTTTGGGGAGGGAAAAAACTGGTCACAAAATAGTAATTTAGTTTGAATGTTTATTTTAGTGTTCTCTACAGTGAACTCTGCTAAGCAACTTACTTTTGTAAGAGTCTGAGTAATAAAAATAAAAAATTGCATTGAAACTACCAAAGAGTCTAAGATACTAAGTCTCTTAAAAGCATTCAGTTTTGTACCAAAAAGCTATGCTCCAGAGAATAACCTTCTGTGGAATACAAAGTTGAGAGTCTTGTGTGTACGAAGAACTCTAGTGTAGGACAGACTGATTGAAATCTGTTTGCTAAGAGGAGATGTTTACTATATATGTAAATGAAGTACTTTAGCTTTGTTCAAATAGTAAGCAAATCATTAATGATAGATAAGGTGTAGCTATCAAGGACAGGTATAGAGTCATTTTCAGCTTAAATTCAGTTGGCACTATTTTTCTTGTTCCTGTGCCAGATGAAGTGCCCTAGCCTGTCCCAACACACAGTCTTCATTAATTTTCTTGCAGTTTTCAATAATCAAAGTTACAGAGTGAAAAGGCAGGAGCCAAAACTTTACTTCCTTTGTATAAGCAGAATTTGACTGCAGCTAAAATGCTTCTCTGCAAGAAGATTACAGCAATGAAATATTTTATAATGAAGTATTGTTCACTTTAGCCCTGAGTAATCAGGCATGATTGGAAAAGCAAGGGACAACCTGAAATCAAAGGCAAAGACATATCCTGCGATTCTGTGGAATTCCATGCAGCTATTTGTTGTGAAGGGGAAAATTAATTAATGTGAGATGATATTTTTTCCAAAATTAATCTTGTGTATTAATTTTGCTATTCAGAACTCTCACCACCTCTGACCACTAATTTTAATAATATTTCGGTTCTTACACTGTCATGGAAACATTCTATGGATAATATCTACATCTAGTAATAACCAGCAAAATATACAAACATTAAGTGAACTGGAAGAGAAGGTTCCTGCGGTCAAATGCCGCTTGCGGTCAGTATGCTGCTTGCCCAGTAGATGGGCTCAAGGAGCTCTTTCTGCTCATGGCAGAAGGCAATGGAGAATTACAAAGAGGCATTTGAGCATTTACTCACAAATTATTATTACTACCCAACTTGTGGGGCTAGTCACAGTCCAAAACATTTTCAGGGGACTCTGTCTTGTCAGCCGTGGTACTTGATTCTTTTTAGACTTCTGGAGAAAGGAGGCAGACAATCTCTGACCTTGTCTCCTGTCTCTTCTGGACGATCTGTCTATGTCCAGGACTTCTGAGCAGGACTTTCAGGTGTAGAGGCAGGATGTCCTGCAATGTGCAGTCTTGGCAATAATGTCATGCTGGCCACATAGGCTGATCGTGTGCAGGCATCCAGGGCCTGCTCCTGGTAAGCTTGTGACAGTGGAGTTTACCAGGCAAACAATAAGGCAGTAGACAATTGCAGCAGGCAAGGCTGAGCACAGGGGAGCATGTTGTTCACCTCTGTATCTCCTTTTGTCAGTGTGGGCTGAGATTAATCACCCTTTGGACACAGAATAGCCAATCAGGGTGGCAGTTAGCCAAACCTTACCATGTTAGGCAAAGCCATGAGCTCTCTTACCCAAATTCGGAAAAGCACAGGCCTTGCACTAGGCGCAAGCTAAGTGTGTGTACCTTGTTTACCACAGGACCCTGGGCAGGGCAGACTCGCTGGCTCCAGGTTCTTTTCTGTCCTTTTCCCGTGCTTTTGTCTCTGGTGGAGCAGAAAAACATGCCTGGGCAAGCCAGGATATGTATTAAGCCTATTTTGGGCCTATCAGGCCTACCACAACACTGTTAATTTGCTGATGTCTTCAAGACTCCTCTGTTTAATCCAGAAATCAATAGCTGAAGAAACTTCTTCTTAACGTTGTCCTGTATTTACACAAAATACATCCTATAAAGCCCCTAACATTTCTAGCACCATCACTTAGTTACTGTAGAGTTTGGTGGTTTTCACTCCATAGCTTGTAGTGCAAGTAGCTGCATTTATCTGTGCAAAAATACAGGTAGCCTCTATTTTTTTCAATAGATTTTAAAGAGTAGGTGCAGGTCTTTTTTTGCATCATCAAGAAGTAATATTGATAGATTGCACATTTTTCACTGAACAGTGTCATCCCAATTAATGTAATGGCAGCACAATACAGAGCATTGAAATCCTGTAGAACTCTTAAGCAGTGGGAGTTTCTTGACTTTTTGGAACTAAAATCAATTCACAGATCTAACAATCAGAAAGCAAATAATCTTTTTAACTTTGTACCAAGGCACATTTAGTACAAAAATCACTAAGAAACAATAAACATCAAACAATCCTATCTTTTAAAGTCACTTTTCAGACTAGTGGCATTTTAAGAGAACACAGTAGAACCTCCAACATTCAAATATACTTTAGAGTAAGCAAATACACAGGAAATGTCACCCAAATACTAAAGGCATAGAGCATCTCCAGACTATACAGGCAGTCAGTGTTCACGTTATTTATTTTTGAACTGAAAGGATTTTTTGAAAGTGAACTATATTTTTTCCTTGTAAATACAAAGTTCCTGTAGTCATAACAAACTTGCTTTATAGGTAAGGATTTGCAAGATGAACTTCCTCAACAAATATTTGTTATGTATCCTGCAGGGGTAAAAAGCCTCTTTGGTTTTCGTAGGTGAAATCCTTTCAGAAATGTGAGAAGTCAAATACTATGATTCTAATTTTTAACCTTGTCACTCAAATACACTTTTGTCTGACTTCACTAAAAATTTCAGGAAAAGTTTCTAGCATAAGCTGCAATGTATTAAATTTCATTTGTTTTGCATGAAAGTGTGAAAATGAGGAATTATTTAAAAGATAGCAACAAAATGATACAATTAAAGTCCTAATCATCAGCTCCCAGTGGCCTTATGATGAAAATATTTAATTTTCTGCCACAAGCTCACTCTACAGCAAGCTAATCACTGTGTTACAAGCACCTTATAACACTGTAGTGATCAAGAATATTTGTGTGGGTGCTTGGAGACAATCTTTTGGGAAAAGAGAAGACAAAGGTTGTACAATTTAATTTGTAGCATCTAAAACCACAGCAGGTGTGATAGAAATTTTCTCTAGCAGAAACATAACACACTCCTATGATATTCCTTAAATTCTACTGATGTTCAAAACAGTCAAATGAGGTGATTTGTTAGCACTGACATAAATATTTATCTCATGGTGACAAATGTATGAGGAGTGCAGAGTGAGTGTGTAATTTTAACTTCTATCGCCAAGCATGTCAGTAAGTTTCTTATCTCTTGAGGGCCACTAAGGAATGACTCTTGCTTGCTGGAGGGCACTCACACTTAAGCTGTTTACTTTGCTTTAACTGGCCATCTTTAAGATGTTCCTCATCAAAGGAGTCTGCCCTATATCCCACATCTCTGTAAAGAAATGATTCTCTGGTCTAAGCTCTGTTCACTGGATATATATAAAAATGTATTGGATTGTCTTTTAATCCACGTGATCTTATGGGATAAATGTAAGAGACAGACTGTTGCCCTGCATTGAGGCAAGTGTTGACATTTGTGTCCTGCAATCTCTCTGATGCTCTCAGCAGATTCCATGACTGCTTGCTCCAATAGGCATCAACTGAATATTTGGTAGAAGGCTCTTAAAAGAGAAAGGACTATTTTTTATCCAGTCAGTCAATTTGCCATATATTGTGTTTTCTTTTAANCGGGGAAATCACTAATCAAAATGAAATCATAATCTCAGTGCTGAATCCTATCAGCAAATAAAATATGCTGCTTCAGTTCAAATGTGTAAGTATGATATGGATCATTAATCCAAATGAATCAGTTCTTTAAAGCCATCAATTCTAACATATTGCATTATGAAAATGTGGTGCTATGAATCTGTTCTGTTCTTGGGAAAAGGAACCAGGCAGTTTGTATCATACATGCAATGCAAATAAAAAGAGATTGGTATCATCTATACATTTACTACTACCTAATCTTTTGATTTTTGCAGAAACTTTTTTTTTTTCTTTTCTTTTGACTTTTCCATTATGTGTTGCTAGTGTCTTTCATCCGTCAGCAAATGTGTCTGTTTGAAACTACTTTTCCCACTATACTAGGAACAAAGTGAGACAGAGTTTTTTGAGTTTGGTGTTTCCAAGAAATACAGTTTTAGCCACACTCAAATATTTAACAAATTCATGTTTATTTTCATAACATTGCTCATTTTCAATGTCTTTTTAAAGCTTGCCTAGTATTTTTATTAAAAATATTTCCATTTCTCTTTGAAAACAAACTTTTCAATATTTAATTTTATTTAATTTCATTTATTAAAGTATTCATACATTCTGAACTCTTAAATAAAACACTACTCACCCTGAAATAATTTTGATTTTTCAGAATTTTCAGTGGTTCTTATGTTTTCTTTTTTTTTCCCCCCATTATTCTAACATGAATAATGAGACTGACATTCTTGGCAGAACTGAGGAGTTAATTTTGTCTCGAGCATGAGCTGATAATGACACTGGGAGAACAGAGTCTGGAAGATCTCATTCTTCTGACAGCCTCTTTTTCTTTTTTTAACCATGTGCTTCAGAAGGGAGATTTTTAAGCAGAGCTGTAGGTTAGAAGTTGTTGACTGTACAATTGTATGAAATTTCTCAAGTTTTTATTTGAGTATTTATATGCTAACAAGAGATGTGAGTAATTAAATGAATGCATTTAGGACTGTATTTTCTTCTGAAAAGAAATCAAGAAGCATTTTTAAGATGTCTCTCCCAACATTATCCTAAACTATATTATAATGTCTGCCATGTCCCCAATGTCAGTAGAAAGCCTGTATACTCCACATTTTGCCACTGCAAGTTCACTAAAGTGTTTAGAAGGAATTAATACCAGTGCTGGTTAAGCGTTTGCAAACAATGATTCTCTTCAGCAGTCTTTCATCAAGTTCTTCCAACATTTTTTTTTCCTACAAGTATATAAAGGCCTCCCTTTTTCCACTAACTTACTGCTCAGAAAAACAGTGTACGGTTCAGGATTCAATCAAATGGTTAAACGTATCCACCAGTCCTGTAACACCCAATCAGTCATCAGTAGAATTCTTCCCAAAAATCCCAGTGACAGGAAAAAATACTTATTGTAATGTCTTCTCTTTTTTTGCCTAAAACACTTCATTACTCATAGAGGTATGAGGACTGCATGTAGAACTTGGCTTAGGCATGCTCCTTCAACACTTGGGTCTCTAGTGGGCTGTTAAAATGGTCTTAGCACATTCACAGGGCTTTTCATTACAGTCTGCTCTAGTAATAGAAATGATCTATCTATGTCATGATCAAGTAACAGGGCATGTCGAGCCTACCTCTGTTTAACCAGTTGGTATCATGTGTAGGGTTTTATCTGCTAGCTACATCTTGAATAAGTTTGTGTTGGGACATGCTACATTCTTCTTGGATGTTTTTCAGTTCTTTTACAAGGCTATGGAAATAGGAACAGATGTTAATTTTTTTTGCCCTTTATGAAATGATGTTGGGTTTTTCTTCTTTCCTATTGCATCTTTAGCACGTGGAGATTTAATGTGTATCCAATGCTGGAGGTATTTACAAAGCTATCATTTGCCATATTAAGTTAATTGTCTATGTTAGTCAAGCCTATACCCTGCTTGTTGATGTGCACTTAGCTATTTGTGTTGATGTTTATGGTCTGCATTATATTAATGGTTTATGACTGTCCTCTAAGATTGTTACATGTAAGCGAGTTTGTCCTCCAGAGGTACTTCTACGACTATGTTGGTTTTGCAGATTCCTGTGCTTGCTGAGCAAGACATGACTAATGATTCAGAATTATATATAACCTGATAAGCTGTCAGTGATAGATATATATTACATATGCTAGCAGTAGTCCAGATGTCAGTGTTATAGGATAGCATTCTCCCTTCAGCAGTCCTTAATTAAGATTCAGCTTTGTTTTCTAGATTTTATAAAAATCTTCAGAATTACTGACAGAGTTATTTGAGACTGCAGGCTGGATTTTTGATGTTGTGCATTCTCCTCTGATCCCATTTTGTTTATATAGGAGTTCTGTAAGACAGTGTGACTTCTCATTTTTTGCCCCTGGATAGGTGTATTTTGGTGAAAGGGGTTTGGCTCTCGAGACTATCATAGTGATGATATGTTTTTAAATACTTAAAATTTACTCTGGAAAAGTGGGAGGTCTGTGAAGAGATGATTAAATCAACTCTCAATCAAAATTGGCTTACTTACTATTTTGAATAAGATGTGAATTTTTTTATTGTTGTCTTTTCTCCTTTCTGTCCTTTATCCTTTCTGTCCTTTTCATCTAACAAGTGATAACAGAGTTGCTTAAAGTTAGGAAAAGTGGTCTGGTGGTGAAAGCATGGGGGCCTGGAGTTCAGGAAGACTTGCTTCCTACCCTCTTCCAGAGACATGGAAGATATTTGAGGAATGTCAGTTAAACTATTTGGTGTTTCTGTATCTGAAGAACTAGATATGCTTTTATATAAGCACCAGTAAGCACTAACTTTCATATCCAGTGATGAAAAATATGATACAAGTGGCCAAGTACAAAGTAATATTTGTTAACAAGAAAGCTTTGTCTAAGAGAACTCCAAAGTAATCCTATAATGTGATTTCTGTGTTACAATGCTGAACCTGTGTAGCTGCTTCTACTATTTCCTGTGAAGCAACTCTTTTCTGACGGTAAAAGTAACAAGAAGCTTTCCAGTCATTCACAAAGTGAAATGGTTCTGATTTGTATGTGACTTCATTGCCTTTTGACTTTAAAAAACTATCATAATGATGAAATTCCAAAATAATACACCCAAATGCCCATCATTCAAGATAGTAGTAGTTTATTCTGTACTCAGAAAGAGTTTGTAATTTGTGTAATTTATTTGTGTTTAATTGTTTTTTTCCGTGCTTTTTAATTTATTTTTTTTTAATTACTCCTGACCAAGCTGTGTTGTAGTTATCTTTGAAAACTGGGATGCCAACAGTGTGCCCAGGTGGCCAAGAGAGCCAATGGCATCCTGGCCTGCATCAGGAATGGTGTGGCCAGCAGGAGCAGGGAGGTCATTCTGCCCCTGTACTCTACACTGGTTAGACCACACCTTGAGTACTGTGTTCAGTTCTGGGCCCCCCAGTTTAGAAGGGACATTGAAATCCTTGAGCGTGTCCAGAGAAGGGCGACGAGGCTGGTGAGAGGCCTCGAGCACAGGCCCTATGAGGAGAGGCTGAGGGAGCTGGGGTTGTTTAGCCTGGAGAAGAGGAGGCTCAGGGGTGACCTTATTGCTGTCTACAACTACCTGAGGGGTGGTTGTGGCCAGGGGGAGGTTGCTGTCCTCTCTCAGGTGGCCAGCGCCAGAACAAGAGGACGCAGCCTCAGGCTGCGCCGGGGGAAGTTTAGGCTCGAGGTGAGGAGAAAGTTCTTCACTGAGAGAGTCATTGGCCACTGGAATGGGCTGCTCAGGGAGGTGGTGGAGTCGCCGTCCCTGGAGCTGTTCAAGGCAAGGTTGGCCGTGGCACTTGGTGCCATGGTCTAGCCTTGAGCTCTGTGGTAAAGGGTTGGACTTGATGATCTGTGAGGTCTCTTCCAACCCTGATGATACTATGATACTATGATACCTAAATGGTGTTTAACTTTAAGTACAAATGTTTCAAAATTATTTAGGTATATATTATATATTGTAACTGTAAATGTGGAGAATCCGTCTTTGAACTGTATAAAGGCAAAATGTCTTATGGCAGTAAAACATCTAAGTGTACTTATGTCTGCCATAAGATTCATTAAAGAAGTAGAAATTATAGGATTAAAAGTGATACCTGCCTTCTGTTGCCAAGGGAATTCTCTCAGACTTGAGTAGCAAGGTGATTCTTGATCTTCAGCATATGAAACCAAGTGATTATTTGAGATTTGGTCTCTTTCTGTGCTAGTTTGAAGCTAGCTAGAGTGTTTTGGTGAGAAGAACCAGATTACAGGCTGTGAAAAGGAAAACAGAATGATGCCTACTTCACTCATAGGCTTGCTAAGAGGTATAAGAACAAGAATCAAAACATAAATAAGGGAGCTGTTCCTTCTTCTGGGGGAATTGGCTGAGCTGCATTTCTCTCTAGCCTCTCTGCCGTCTCTCTGATTAATCCACTTTGCTTCCTAACCCCCTGGCTGAACCTCCATTCTTCCTTGGGACTGGGGTAAAGGGGGGGGGGAAGGGAGAAGGTGGAATGGTGATTGGAAGCTCCTTCTGGGAACTCAGGTTTCTGGGAGGGCTGTTGTGTTTCTGTATTACCTTTTACCTTGTATATATCTGTATATAACAGTATATACTGTAAATATCTGCTTGTATATTGTGCTAGCTGTAAATATAAGCTTCATTCAATTTCCAGAACTGTCTGAGTCTATTCTGAGTGATTTCCAAGGTGTGTGTGAGGCAGGTAGCACCCAAACCATCACACTTGCTTTTCATTAAAGTAAAACTTGTAAAGGAGTTCAGAGCTGCCTTGGAGAGACCACAGTGACAGGCATCCCTACATGCAAACACCAGCTTTTCTCCCTCAGCTGGCATTCCCCTAGAAAGACAAAGCTCATTTAGTGTTTTAGATAAATATACTAATACTAAAAAACTTTCAGAAATGATTTTGTCTCATCTGATTATTTTCCTTCCAGGAGAATGTTGGTGGATTTTATTTTGTGTTGTAGTTTGTTTGTTTGTTCTAAACAGTGTAATACATACTTGATTTTGAAAAAAAATGGGGGTTACCTACTACCCATTCACTACTGATGAACTGTGTAGGATACAAAAAAAAAAAAAAAAAAAATCCTGACATGCGTAACTGCGAAGTAGATTCAAAGCAAGTTACATCTTGCAATACCCTGTCCTGATAGGGCATAAATCCTGCCAGGCCAGCTTAACCCTTGCTCTCCTCCTCTTTTTGCGGGTCTGGGAAGTTGAGTAGATGAACCAACAATAAGGGTTTGGCCTCAGCAAAGCCTTGAGGGCTAGGGGCTTAGCACCATGTGTCAGGTGTCTTGTGCTGCCCCTCAGTGTGCCTGCGTGGTCACGCAAAGCATGAAGCTTTGAACTCGTTGGCCAGAACAATGATGCCAGTGCCTGTTGGCCAGTTTCATTTTCCAAATGGTGTATTTAATGGAGAGTGATTTAGAAACAGCCTTTCTGCACTGACCCTCCACAGGGAGCAGCACCTCATTCATGGCTTGTTAACTGGGAATCATGGCAGCCATGTGTGTGCTGCTTGTACTAGCTCAGCATCATCATCTCAGTTCTTTTCTCGGGAAAAAATATTCGGCCAGGAATATTTTGTATTTTACCCCGGGATCATTATTGTGAGTTTTGGAAGCATCTTTGTACAGGAAACTTACTCAGGAACCAAAGTGTCATGAGTATATATGCTGGAGTTAATGCTAAGACTACATAAGCGTAGTTAGATTTTCCCTGGTTTTGCCTTCCTATTTTCCAAGTTCTGATTGTTTAAACTGTTTAATTCTGTGCAACTACTTCCTGTCGACTGAAAATCCAAAGAATCTCAGGGAATTTTCCCGAATGTTTGAATATGAATAATAAAATTAATATTCAGACAGAAATTAATATTCATCATTCATAACCTATTATTAATATCCACCACATACCCTTTTGTGATGCCTTCTAGATAGGCAGGTGGACAATGGAGGGACAATAACTTCTTCAGAACAGAGGAAGATAGAAACAGCCTGTGCTCAAACAGCTGGCAACAAGAGTTGCATGTTTTACCTCTTGGTAGGACCCTTTTATAGTGTTTAGAGGGCAATGAAAGAAGATTAGCTTAAGTTTAGCAGTGTTTTGTTTTTAATGTGCTTTTGTATCTTTTACTAGGAACACTAACAACCTTATACTGTGGCTGTGGGGTAGACATTCCAGCCAATATGAGTCTATCAATAATTTTTCACTTTATAAAGCCAGATTACTCTAAATAAATTAATACATTTTAATCTGTTTGTTTATTTCTCTTAATAGTCAAAGTTGGTGTTAATTGACATCTAAACTCAGTGTTTGTTTACTGGCTCATCTTGGAAACTTTCATGAGCTTATCCCTGATATTCATTCTTGGTGTATGTGTAGCATTTTGCTGAAAGAGTATGAATTCTGACAAGCTGGAGGCTAAAAAAGTACACAATTCACCTTTCCTACACTTTCCCTGTCGTGACGACATTTGATTGTCTTTGCAGGCTAAAGGAAAGGAAGAAACTTGGTCTTTTCTTTGCCATCTTTGCCATGAGATAAATCAAAAAGGAAGCATTTTGAAATGCAATCCTTGTTCTTAAAATGTAATGCTCTGTAATTTGAGGATAAGAACAGTATAGAAATGGGGGTAAAAAAAGCATGTTCACACTCAGAGATTTTGGATTTCCCATTGAACAATATAGAGGAGCACTGGGACTAAATTTAAAAAAAAAGCTCAAGGGGATAGACCTACCTCAGTGTGATTCATTGACTCAGACACAGCTATACACGTCAGGTAATGATGAAATGTTGAGACAGCTGAGATTGTTCACTTAGTGAAGTCAATCCCTTAGTAAGTGTTAGTGGTATTGAAATGTAGTGTTAAAGAATTAGTTAGCTGACTGTGAAAAAAATAAATAGGTCTTTCAAATTACCTAATGGAAAGCTAACAGCATTAGCTCCCAACCAGGGACTATTAAAGGCCTTGTGCTGCATTCATTGACATGAATGGAATGAATATGAATCAAGCTCTACTACAGAAGATAAACAACTTTCTGATAAATACATTTGGAAAGAATCCACTGCTGTGCATTTTGGTCTTCCCTAAAGCAGAAAAAAAATCATGTGCACTTAAAATGCTGGATGCATTGCTACTTTTATTAATCGCTGCACTGTAATAATTAAAGATAGTCAGTAGTGTGTGTAGAATTTTAAGAGTAAAATGAGTTTGGTGCTCTTAAAAAGCTTAGAGCTTAATTGAATATTACATTTCTCCAACACATTGTAGCAATTATGCTTTTATCTGTTCATACTAATGAAGAATTTACTCAGTAGAAAGTGGGGGAGGTCTACCTAGAGTTCCTAACTTGCAGAGATTTACATTACACAGACAAACATTTTTTTCCCCTCCCTTTTTCTGTGAAAGAAGTTGTCAGCTGAAAGCTAAGTGCTGTTCTTGAGTCACAGAACGGGTTTAGAGCCTATTATTAATGAATGGTTTCGGTGCTTTCAATTGATAAAATTAGGAACTTGGCTTTGCCAGCTCATGGAGAATAAAATATAGCCTGGAGTTGTGAAAACGAATAAATCCTGCCATTGACAATGTTTAACAGGTTGGCAGAGGGGATAAAATAACCCTTCATAAAAATGCGGACAGGAAAGCTTTGGGGAGTAAGACTGGATCAAAATTCTGTAAGAACATCCAATCATGGAAATCATAGTGGGGATCAATTAAGCTGGTGTGAAAGTTGCTTTTGCCTTAAGATTCTCTAAGGACTTGTTCAGATCTTTTGGTTAGCTGATAAATCATCTAGTGATTTTTGACATGTGCTGTGTTTTGATACTTTGACTTAAACTCACATGTTTTAAGTTAGCTCTTTATAGCATACCTTGTCTGAATCTGTAGCTAGTGTGGATGCAGTGTGCGAGGAAAGCGCAACAGCCAGGTGATTTCTTGGATTGTACACATGTTTTGACCCCTGCATTAGTATCAGGTCGACTTGCATGGAAGAAGTATTGAGACACACTTTGTTTTTTAGCAGTTGTCCTTTCTTAAGACAGCAAGAAAATGACTTGCAGCATCTTCCTAGCTTCTATACTATGAGGATAAAAGACATGGGCAAAGACTTGACTTCTCCAAGGATATTTCTGCCACCAAACAATAAATCCTTGTTAAAGTTCAATCTTAAACTGTGCTGTTTTCAAGTATAATCATCATAACTCTAATTGCACGGCTAGAATTATTATTTAACATAAATAAGATTCCTGGATTATTAATGTGTTTAGATGCTGTGAAATTCCATGTGTCAGGAAAATAGTCTAAGGAAATAAGGAGCTGGACATTAAAATTGTATCAGAGGAGACCTCGTTGATAATGGGATGGCTACCTTAAAATTTTATCAATTACTTCCTCAGTGATAACTTCACAGCTTATACACATTCAATGTTGTGCTGAGTTGCAAAAAAATTGGCACAGTTGAGGTACAACTGTAGGCCATATCTATGTACTTTGGATTTTGCATTTTTAATCTTCCCTTTCTTCAGTATTTCTCTGAACATGCTTCAAAAAGTATGTTATGCCTTTTTAAAAGACCAAATATATATTGACATTTAGTTTGGGATGGAGTCTGTTTGGAATAGAAACAATTTGAAACCGTTAAGATGCTTGGGGGCTTTTTCATTACATTTAAAATTCGGACCACTGAAAGGTCAGCAGAGAAAAATAATGGTTGGAAAACAAAAGAGGAAAAGCTTATTTCAAGAAATGTAAAAAATCCCAAGCATTTTCTGTAATGTAGAAATTTGCAGATAGACTGATTAAAAAGAGAAAGGACTTTGAAAAAAAAATCCCAATCCTATCAAAATCTTGTACGTTATCATCATGAAATACTTGTACAAAGCAAAGTTTTCATGATTTATGGTGTTTACTTTTTGCATATCTCAGCTGAACAATGAAAGGAGTCTATGCAATTGCTCTTGGGCTTAAAGTCAGCTCTTATTTAGTATCAACAGTCTATCAATGAATAAAAGTTAGAGTGTTTGATTTACAAACCCTCCAGGAGAAAGATTTTGTTTGTTTAAAAAGACCTTTTCTAGTGCTGTTAAAAGAATCACAGAAATATTTGCTGTTTGTTTTAGGTTTACACATCTGGCCTCAGTTTCCTATCAAATATTTGCACTTTTGAGATAAAAACTGCTAGTTTCTTTCAGCAGTGCACATATCAACAAAGGAAAACAAGAACAGTAGTGAGAGTGGAAGACTTTGATCTTTCACATTTTTCTCTCAAACTGCTGATGGTGATTTTTGACCCCCATGTGTTAAAAAGGTCAAGGAATCCACTGCGAAGTTCATTCCAGGTGTCCTCAGACTGACAACAGATTTGTTTTATGAGGCACTGACAGTGGAGATGCAAAAGATGTTTGGTCTGAGGTATCAAAGATAGGTGAAAGGAAAAAATACTTGTGTGGGCAGCATGTTTATAGCAGATGTTAAGCACTACAGAAAACTAGTAATAGCAGCAGTGGTGGCCAGTGGTCTAGACCCTGACAATGAGGAAATCAGTTTTATGAATAGAGAAATACCAAATATTGTTCATAATTATACTGTAGTTTGTTTGCAAACTGAGCTGATTATAAGGAAATGTGCATGTTCTGGGTCAGGAATGACCCAGAGGCTAGAGATGTGCCACAAGCCACATGTTTGTTTTCATTAGTCTGAAAGAAGTGTTCTTCATGTAAACACCTTTTCTGCTGCTGCAGGTGCTGAATTATTCCTACAATAATTGTTATTATTTTTAATACATCACATCAATAAAATGAAGCAGCAGTATTTCACTAATAATAACTTAATAATAAGAACTCTGCTGCTGCAGACTGAGAGACACATGTAATTTTGTTACAGTGTGTGAAACCACTAAAACTAAAGAGTACTTATAAAATATCACTTCTAAAACTATACTTTTAAAACTGTAATTAGAATCATAGAATCAGTTAGGGTTGGAAGGGACCCAAGGATCATCTAGTTCCAACCCCTTTGCCATGGGCAGGGACACCTTACCTTAGATCAGGCTGGCCAGAGCCCTATCCAGCCTGGCCCTAAACACGCTCAGGGATAGGGCCTCAATCACCTCCCTGGGCAACCCATTCCAGGCTCTCACCACTCTTATACTGAAGAACTTCCTCCTCACATCCGGTATGAACCTACCCATCTCCAGCTTTGCTCCATTCCCCCTAGTCCTGTCACTCCCTAATATCCTTAAAAAGTCCCTCCCCAGCTTTTTTCAGATACTGGAGGACCACAAGAAAGTCACCTGGGAGCCTCCTCTTCTGGAGACTGAACAGCCCCTACACTTTCAGTCTGTCCTCACAGGAGAGGTGCCCCAGCCCTCTGATCATCCTCGTGGCCCTTCTCTGGACATGCTCCAGTATGTCCACATCTTTCTTGTAATGGGGGCTCCAGAAATGGATACAGTGCTCCATGACTACTAGAGTTCTGCTTTTTATAATATAGAAATAGAATTTGTATAAATATATTAGTAAGTTATTTGTAAAAATCAGTATGTGATAATCATTAGTTATATTGAAAAGGAGATATTATTTATAGATCTATGGCAACAGTTTGGAAGCTTTGTTATGGCAGACACTTTCAGCTGTGCAGCAGGTTGCCTTAAATGTGTGCAAAAGTACATGGGTAATTTCACTGAAGTGTGTGTACTTTGGCAGGACTGAAGTCAAAGTGAAAAAAAGCATGTCCTCCTAGAGAATACCCAAAGGCAAGGCAAACAAAAATAAAGGAAAAAAATGTTGTTATGCTCATTTTAGTCATAGCAAGTAGGTATACAGAGGTTAAACTCCTTGCCTCAGGCCATAAGGAAAGGCTGTGAAATAGTCAGGAACACAACCCAATTTATTTTTAGCTTTTTAGTTTTAAGCAGAAGATATCCTTCCTGCTGGAGCAAAATTTTTGACAGTGTCTGAGTAGTGTGTTTCCTTGCTATAAAGACTCATGAGTTACCTTCTGTTCTGCTAGAAATGTGTAGCATCTCATTGATGCTCAGAAATTGTGGAGAAGTTGATGGTTTAGCATGCAACTAAAGCATGAGGCCAGGCTAGATGAGGCTCTGGCCAGCCTGATCTAGTGTAGGGTGTCCCTGCCCGTGGCAGGGGGGTTGGAACTAGATGATCCTTGTGGTCCCTTCCACCCTGACTGATTCTGTGATTCCATGATTAAAAGAATTAGGCTAGAGCAATTAATAAGTAATGCCTGAAAGCTATTGAGAAGCAGCCGGTGTACACAAATGTGTGTGTACATCTGCATAGAACAGGGAGACAGCTCTCCAGGTGTATTTTGTGTGCCTTTCCAGATTTCTTTAGGTTTATTCAAATTGCTTAGGTGTAAATCTGACTTGTGTAACGTGATTATATAAGAATGCAAACCACTGTTCACTGTCTTATGTATTTTTTGGCCTAATATTTGTTGATAAGACATAAATTGACCTAATAATAACAAAGAAGAAAAAAGGCAGAACATGCCAAACTCAGGAATTACTAAAAGAAGTGGGACAAACAGAGAGAGAAAGAGGATTTTTTGTTTCTTCTTGTTGGTGAAAGTTCCGTATCAACTTGTATCTCCTTAGAGCTTCGTACTCCTGTGCCAACTCTTTTCCATCTTATACCCTGTGAAATGATTGGTTTCTTTTAGGGAGGTTAAATCTGTGTCACTACTCTGCTACTTCTTGTTCACAGTAGTATTTTCAAGGATGAAATAACTTTCTCATGCTCATGAACAGCTATTTGTGTAATAGTTGGGCTGGAGAAACCAAAGAAACAGTGTTTTCTGATGTGCTAGGCAGTTAATTATGTCTTCTTCAAATTCTGCCTGTGTACTTAATGTTATGAATGTCCAATGGACAGAGAAAGAAAATGGAAGATAGTGATACATCCTGAAAAGTACTGTTAAATTGTCACTAAATTCTTTATAGATTTAAATTCCTTAAATATAATTACCTCATCTTCATAATATGGTCCAAAATGATTTCTCTTTTTAATTCCTGTGCCCAGCCCTGTGTTTTGACATAAGAAATATATCCTCCATGCCTTCCCTTTTTAATTTTGAAAACTGAAGATCAAATCATCATCATTAAAAGATACCATCTAGCTGTTTAAAACAAAGGACTTGCTTTGACAGTAAATACCCTAGTCTAATTACTCTTGGAGTTAAGTCTATCATTGAAGAATCTGTCTTTGAATGTAAAGAAAAAAAATCTCTGTCTGTGCTTACCTTGACATTTGGTCAATAGACACATTTCATAGATTTTCCTGTAAAGAAATCCAGTGTGTTAGACAAAGCTCCTCCTTCAATGTAAGTAAGTGAAAGCCCTTTGAAGTCTGGCTTCTGCTCATCTATTAAAAACTTCTGTGAAGTCATGTGAGCAAAGGCATTTTGCTTCTAGACAAAAGCTGTGAAATAAATTTTGTTGCCCAACTAGCTCAAGCTGTAATATTTAATTTTACCTTTTGTCTTGAAATAAACATAAACTAATCATATTTGTGAGACTTCACAATTAATTCTTAACAAATATGTTAATGAAGAAGTCTTTCACGGTTTCCCCAGCTTTTTGACAGTCAAAAGTTATGCAGATAAAGAGAATATCAGTGAGGGAAAAAAAACCCCAATATTAATTTAATGTGGAATTATTAACTAAAGCTGTTAAACTTGCCTGTCATGTTAGCTTTTCACTTTTAAAGTGTGTCAGATCTTTCTGCCTTTCTCCATTACAAACAAGTAGTCTGTCTCAGTTTTATCTAACTGCATGCACATTTTGTTTTCTGCCTTTAACTTCTTTCCATTATCTTCCAGATATTAGCACTGACAGAGGTTTTAGAGCACAGGAGACCCTACAAAAATATGGTTGTTTCTCTCAAGTACTTTGTTCCTGAGAGAGATACTGAACTAATTTCAACTGCCCATAAACGATGGAACATGAAACATCAATCTTTAGTGTTCCTCCCCACCTAGTTTCTTGTCCCCTAAATGATGTTTGTTTGGGCTACAGTTTCCTGCATGATACCCCAACATAAATAGGAAGATGTTTGACTCCTGAGAAAGTAAAGCCAAACAGCTTTCTCTCTCAGCTGAGGTTTGTATTCAGATCATGTTTCAGATAATTTCTACAAATGTTCCTATTTGTTTATAATGTAGGCTTTGACTGTAGGAACTGACATCCGCTTGTGCCTATTGTCTCTTTGCCTTAACCTGGAGTAGGAATCCTCCAGTTGACTTTAATGGAAGTGACTCTAATTAGATCAGCCCATACTAAATGTGCAGATGCATTCAGAAAGAAGAATGTTTTCCCGTAATTGCTCTATACTCGGCAGTTATAAATATGTTCATAAAGCAGCTTAGACTGATGGGAGCTGATGAGATTCTGAGCGCTGTAATTATATACTTTTGCCATCTAGTACAACTGAAAAATGTTTATCTGGGTTTATTCTTGTCTATATTAATATATTGTAGAAGTAAATAAAAGTCTCTGCAGCAGTGGAAAGCATAATCATCCTGATTGTTTATTCCTAAAATTCCATTCACTTAAAGGGCAGGCAGTCTTGTCTTTGAGCAGCAGTGCTGACCAGATGCTTTTGCTGTAATAGCCAGGGAGGAATCTGGACTCTAAAAACTGCATTTTTAATATCAATGCAGCAATTTTGGCATAACAAAGTTCATAGTGCTTTCCATGCATTTGTATTCTTGGGCAGCTCGTGGTGCAATCCTTACAGCTACTATTTTACAACAATCTAGGTGATACCTGAACACAATAACACTTCTGAGCCTTATGTGCAACCATATGCCCTTGCCCCCATTTTAGTAGTGCAATTGCTGTAACTGGTCCTATCAAGCATGACATATACTGATATTAATCATCCTTCTTTTGCCTGTTTCCCTTTGGGGTTACTCCTCTGCATCTCTGCCTGCATCTCTGCTTGCTTAGTCCTTAATTGTATCTGGGGTCCTAAGCTTTCCTTGCATTTCTCAGTTTTAGTCATTAGTTCATTACTGCTCTGCAGACAGATTCAGTCTGCATTACCTTTGTTGGCTTTCCTCCAGACATCTACAATTATTGTTTGCATAATGTTCTGGTAACCTGTGCTAGATGCTGTATTGCCATGGCTTAGTATGAAAGCAATTTTACAAGCACATTTCAAGATCTTTGACAAAAACAAATCAGTAAACCATCACTTCCATAAATAATGATAAATGTCTTTCAAAATTCACTGACAAATGTGATAATAGATAGAAATTACATAAACCCAGAAAAACTCCCCACATGACAGTCAGATACAATGCACCAATCAGAATAAACTTACTAACCTGTAAGTTTCTGCTATCACTTGATACACAGAACTACTCACCAAGATGTGTTGGGCAAGATGGTGCACTGGGTTTGACTGGGATAGAGTTTATTTTCTTCACAGTAGCTGACATGGGGCTGTGTTTTGTGCTGATAATTCAGGCATGTTGTCATTACTGCTAAGCATCACTTATGAAGAGTCAAGGCCTTTCTGGCTCCTTGTACTGTCCTGCCAGTGAGCAGATGGGGAGTGAACAAGAAAGTGGAAGTTAACACAGCCGGGACAGGGATATGACATCATGCTCAACATATAAATCTAGAGGAAGGAAGAGGAAGGGGGGACTCTCAAAGTTATGGCATTTATTCTCCTCATATGATGGAGATCTATTTTCTTGGACATGGCCGAGCATCTGCAGGCCAATGGGAAGTGCTGGAGGAATTCCTTGTTTTGCTTTGTTTGTATGTACTGCTTTTACTTTAATAGTTAAACCATCTTTATCTCAAACCATGAGTTTTCTCACTTTCACTGTTCCTGTCCTCTCCTTACATCCCACTGGGGGAGAGTCACTGAGCAACAGTGTGAGGCTTAGTTGGTGACAAGGGTTAAACCACAAGAGATTGGTAGAAGAGGGGAAAAAGTCAACTTCAGGAAACACTTTATCCCATTTTTTTTTTTGTCTATGAGTAAAAAAAAAATTTTTTTTTTTGCTTTCTGGCTGCTGAGAAGTATTCCTCCTTTTTTACAGTTGATAAGGAAAAACAGCTGTGTTCCTCATAACACATTAGAAACAGTCTTTGAAAAAGTTCTTCCAGGCAGTCCCATTGATGTGTTCACAAGAAGCAGTCCCTGCTTGATATAGAGGTTGCCTAGAAGCACTCCTCACAATCCTCTACCATCACAGGCTACTTACTGCTTTCCCAGAGAGTGATGAAAATAGGCTTCCCTGCATCCCGGCATCTATGGATCACATCATATAATAGAAATGGTTTATGCATAGATTATTTACTGACCAGCTGCCACGTTGTTATGGGTGCACTTGATTTTCTCACGCTAACTTAATTTGTAGTGAACAACTGTAACATAAAAAGGCTTTCATGACATCAAACTAATAACCAACTGGTTTGCAAGTATATTGTACCTTTGATAAACTGCACAGAGCCAGTCACAGGGAGGCCACTGAGGGACTGCAAGCAGCTTATAGGTTTTCAGATCACAGGATGTCAGAGGTTGGAAGGAATCCAAAGAGATCAAGTCCAACCCCCCTGCCAGAGCAGGACCATAATTTACCTCAAGTCACATCCTGAGGTACACATCCAGACAGGCCTTGAAAGTCTCCAGAGAAGGAGACTCCACAACCTCTCTGGGCAGCCTGTTCCAGTGCTCTGTTACCCTTACAGTAAAGAAGTTCCCCCTTGTGTTGAGGTGGAACCTCTTGTACTGCAGCTTACATCCATTGCTCTTGTCCTATCACAGGGAGCAAGTGAGCAGAGCCTGTTCCCCCTGCCCCCCCAATAGCCCTCAGATATTTATAAACATTTATTAAATTCCCTCTCAGTCTTCTCTTCTCCAGACTAAAAAGCCCCAGGTCCCTCAGCCTCTCCTCATAAGCCATACCCTCCAGTCCCCTAATCACCCTTGTAGCCCTCCTCTGGACTCTCTCTCCAGCAGATCCCTGTCCCCCTTAAGCTGGGGAGCCCCAAACTGAATGCAGTACCCAAGATGGGGTCTCACTAGGGCAGAGTAGAGGGGGAGGAGAACTTCCCTTGATCTGCTGGACACATTCTTCTTAATACACCCCAGGGTCCCATTGACCTTCTTGGTCACAATGGCAAGTTGCTGTCCCATGGTTAACTTGTTATCCACCAGGACTCCCAGGTCCCTCTCCACAGGGCTGCTTTCCAGCAGATCACCTCCCAGCCTGCACTGGTGCAGTTTATTATTCCTCCCCAGATGCAGAACTCTGCACTTGTCCTTGCTGAGCCTCATTTGGTTCCTCTGTGCCCAGCTCTCCAGTCTGTCCAGGTCTCTCAGGATGGCCACACAGCCTTCAGCTGTATCAGCCAGGCCTCCCAGTTTGGTGTCATCAGCAAACTTGCTGAGCAGACACTCTGTCCCCTCATCAGTGTCACTGATAGGGGTAAACTTCCTCTTGTGTAATTCACACCTGCACACAAACTGTCTTTGGAGTGTGCTGGGATTTGGCATGTAATAGCCTCTTTGTGTCTGTTGCTCCTTGAGCTTTGAATTGCCACATACCATGATGACTCCCCAATCACTTCTGCTCTGTGTCCTTCAGGATGCTGCTTGATCACCACTCTCAGGCAGAGCTTCTCTGTACGTTGCTAAGCCCTGGAGAAGCATAGGCTGAAAACAAAAATAATACATAGAAATAACTTTAAAACAAGACCATTTCCCTCTACTTCTAAAAAATAAATAAGGAGACTTGTCACTGCAGTCTGTTCAGACTTACTCCTTACTCCTTGGCTTTTATCTCGTAAAGGGGCAAACCTCAAATATTCAGGTCTAGCTTCCTGAAGCTAAGATACTCAATTCATGTGTGATTACAAATGAGCTTACCTTCAATTCAGTATGGAGCACCTATAGCTCCCACTAGCTTCACTAGCAGCCCCTTGTACACATGATTTGGGGTAACTGGGCCCTTTTCTTTCAGATGGAAAGCAAATGAAATGCTACTCAGAGGCATAGGTGGGAGGTGACCTCATCTGTGGCACAGCAGTCTCAGTCTGCTACTTCAAGAGCTCTTACTGTGGCCAGCAAACTCGTAGTGATGAAGACTTTGGAAATTGTTTATAAACCTAGGCATACAACTTTAGAGAAAATCATTAAATGAACAAAACCTCATAGTTATTGATGCTTCTGGGAGAGATTTAAAGTATTTTAGAGGGACTCTTTAGTGGCACAATATTGCCTTTTCTCGACTGTCAAGGTATTTAAGAGAAGATTTATCAGTAAGACTTCAGATAATTGTAATGTTAGTGAAACAAGATTACTGCACAAGGAGGGAGTAGCAGAGAAGTCTATTTCACATGCAGGAGGCCATGAAAAATCTACTGCTATATTCAAGAGATGAACAAAAGGCTGCAAGCAGAGGGCAAAAAGGATATTTACTATCATAGCTAAACAGCCATCAAAAGACAATAGGTATATGGACCCTTCTGTGTGCTAAAAAGCAGAAAATACATGCTTTGAAAAGTGTCATCCTGAGCTCTCAAAATTAGACCTCACTTCAAATGTCTGTAAATGTGATTCTGAGCAACAGGGCCATTGAGCTTAACTTAGTTTGTCAGGAGAAAGTTGAGTGGGAATTCTTGCAATAGTGTTACTATGAGAGAGGATTTTGAGGACCGAGCTGCATTACACTTTCCCCCCCCCTTATTTTCTTCTTTCTTTCTTTTGCATTGAGGTCTCAAATTTAAAATCAGGATACTGACAGGGGACAATTTTTGTTGGGTAACAGAAGGAGCATGCATTAGGTGTGTTATGCAATCACTTCATTGAATGCTGTTGTAGTCAAGGGCTGCGGCTGCACGAGCTGTTCCAGTCCTGTATCTTGATTAGGCCCCACTGATGTCCGTGGAGAGACTGACCTGGTTGGACTCTCTAGACAAACTTTCAGGAGACAGAGAGAATGTGGGTTGCCTCTCTTCTTTCCTTACAGGGAGTTAAGTTTTTTATTCCTGTACAATTTGGACGAGGTGTTTTAAAACATGCTGGTGTGGTAGTTTTGTACTGCAAAGAAATAATTGTTAGCAAAGGTGAGTTGATTTTGTTTTGAGAATCCAGAGCACTGGCAGGCATGGAAGGATCAATATCAGATGGTTGAATGATGAGGTTTTGACAATTGTTTTTATATTAACACTTTCCCTAAAGCAAGGGAGGGAAATTCTGTCTTCCTTGCTAAGGTCTGAATAAGCTACTAGACACTTGTGGCAGATTGCATATTGATTTGTGCTTTAATGTTATCTGTTGTTGATCCTCTGAGGTGAAGGAAGGCCCATCTACATATTTCCATCACTTCCTCTTCTGCTGCAGTGGAAACACCTCTCAATGTGTCAGCACAGCACCACAGTTTCTTTTCTAATTCACAACATAATATGTGGGCTTCAAGTAGTGGGATAGAAATTGCAAGGCAGGGAAGTTGGCACACAGGGGGGTTTGAGTATCACAGTCACCTCTAGGAAGGAGCCACAGCTCAAATCCTGCTGGATGCAAGCTACTGTGGGAAGGGTGCAAGAGAGCACAGACCCACATCAGGGGCTGCATCTGGTTCCTGATGATACCCCATAATTTCAAAACAAATCACATTGCTGTGAACCTTGCTAAATGGACTTGCAGGCTCACTCTTCCCATATTACAGTGTATTATGTACAGGATTAATATACAATAATTAGCAATGACTGATAGTCATTAGTAGACTTTATTCTGGTTGAGTAGTTATGTTTACTCTGTAGGTTTCTTTTAATAAGGAAAAGTCCAATAGCAGCTTCAACTAGGCTACAGAAGGTGTCAGCAGACTGACAATTGATTGAAGACAGGGTGAGGACGATCAAGATCAAAGCCATAGTGGGTTGGGGATAGGCCTCACTTTCATAAAGAAATGGAAAGCAAGCTGATAGGAGAATTTAGTGAAGATTCACAGGATCCTTCACAGTGCTAAGCTTGAAGCAGGAAGCTTAGAGAATGATGAACAAATAGAATGAATAAAAAGGACCTGCTTCTGCTGGGTAGGGACACGGTGCCCACTGCCCAGGAAATTTCAGGTAAGACAAAACTGAAAATTAACTTTGGAAAATGTGAGACACAGAGAAACAGCTGGAAAATGTGACTGCTCTAAAATTTCAGTGTCATCATCATAGCCAGGGAATTAGATGAGGAATGCGCTAAATGGTAATGTTGTGAATCGTGTTGGAGGGATTTCAGTCAAAAATGATATTCTCTCTATAATTTGAGCTGTTTATGTAGGATTGTGAAACAAACAAATGAAAGACAAAAATGAACTGTTGTGATAGGTGATGTTCAAGTTTGAAACTTCAGTTAGGTTGGATAATGATTAGACGGAATGAAAGTTTTGAAGGGATAGAGGAAAGAAGAGAAAATTCCCATCAGTAGGAGGCAGGAAAAAGAGTGAAGGAACAAACCATCAGCCATAGAAAAATATGTTTACTAGTTTTTTAAGAAGCATTGATTTAGAGACATTCTGAAAAGGAAAAGACAAATGCAGATATCCTCAGACATCTGCAACAACTCATGGGAGTTCAACATATCTTCTTCAAGGAAATGTGTTCTAGTAACTTCTGCAAAGCTTCAAACAAGTCTTGTTTGCATCAAAAAATATAGAATGGACTCCATGACACTGAAACCAGAACTGGGCTTTAAAAATTAGAAAGTCTTTTTCTTTAAGAACATGCTAGGAATCTAAAAACTGTTTCCATGTGATTTTTTTTTTATCGTTTAGGATAAAAATGTCCTAAATGTTCAAAGGAAAGTGAAAATGTTCAGAATAGCTTATCCATGTTTATCCAGTTGTTACCTACTTGACTAAATATTGTATAATTGTAGGTGTAAAGTACAGTAAGTTCTAGAAACTTCTCTATTTGTTTCCATAAGTAAGTCTTAAATAAATATTAGAAGGTTGACATGAAATTAAGAACTATATGGGATTTCTCAGATGCACAAAATGCATTATGTGAAAGATCACAGGGTGTTAGGGGTTGGAAGGGACCCGAGGAGATCATTGAGTCCAACCTCCTTGCCAGAGCAGGACCACACAATCTAGCACAGACCACAGGCAAACACATCCAGACAGGCCTTGAAAGTCTCCAGAGAAGGAGACTGTTCTAGTGCTCTGTCACCTTTACAGTAAAGAAGTTCCCCCTTGTGTTGAGGTGAAGCCTCTTGTGCTGAAACTTACACCCATTGCTCCTTGTCCTATCACAGGGAGCAAGAGAGCAGATCCTGTCCCTCCTCTCCTGACCAGCCCTCAGATATTTATAAACATTTATTAAGTTCCCTCTCAGTCTTCTCTTTTCCAGACTAAAAAGCTTCAGATCCCTCAGCCTGCCCTCCAGTCCCCTCATCATCCTCGTAGCCCTCCACTGGACCCTCTCCAGCAGATCCCTGTTCCTCTTAAACTGGGAAGCCCAAAACTGAACACAGTATTCAAGATGAGGTCTCACCAGGGCAGAGTAGAGGGGAAGGAGAACCTCCCTTGATCTGCTGGACACATTCTTCTTAATATACCCCAGGATCCCATTGGCTTTCTTGGCCAAGATGTTGCATAGATGTTGTATAGAATAAGGACTTTGAATCTAAATCAGTTTGAGTAAAAATCTGTACTGAAGAGAATATTCTGGGTTTTTAAAAAAAGACCCATCACTATCTAAGCCTTAGTTTAAATAGTGCTGTGACAGAACTGATGATGGTGGTTAAAGAAAATACATCTGACCACTTTCCAGAATTTTTCCAAGATATAATGTTCTTTTAATAAGGGGAGAATTTGACAGGGAGAAAAAGAATGTTTATAACACAGAGCTAGTTTCAGCTGCAGGTAGGAAGAAACTACCAACGCTCCATTATTAACTACCATTAGTCACATAACTTTTGGAAAAATCCAGCTACTTGTAAGTAGGCAGCTAATTATATGGGAACTCCTGACCTAGAGTTTACAGATCTGTGTGCATAGCGTATTTATCAGTTTAAGCAGGCAAACCAAAAGATAGTGAAAACTCCAAACCAAACAGAAATAGATTATTGAGGTGATGAACTTTTCTACTGATATTTCATTAACGCCTCAGCATGATGTTAGAGGCATAGGCTTAGTTTCTCTTTCTCTTCCCCTGGGAGCAGAAAAGGGAATTGAATTTCCTTTGTCCTAGAGAAGGAGGATAAGCTTTGGATAATGGATGAGAAAGGGTGATGTGGAGATCTGGACTTTTTAGAGAAAATTGGGTCAAATTCATCATCTCCAGTGCAATTGAAATCTTGGTAACTACTTCCCAAATTATTTAATTGAAACTATTTCCATATAAGCAGGACACATGACTGCCCCTTCTTCCTTAAAAAGGACAAGGACAAAGATGAAGCTGTCCTGGGTGTACCCCAAATTCTTTTCTTCTCACCCTTTGGGCATGAAGGGGGAGCAGCAAAAGGTGCCTTTCTGCACAAGGGCTGACCCATGAGGAAGCCTGGCTGGAGTCGGGCTGGTGATTGGCTGGGTTTTCATACTCAGTATAAAATGGTAAATGGACACTTTGTCTAGAAAAGTATAAATAGAGCAAGGGAGAAGGGAAGAGGTTCCTACCTTGAGAGTTCCCACCTTGAAAGAGCTCCTGAGAGAGTGCCCGACAACAGGTTCCTGCCATGACGGGACTGTCCCCACTTTTGGACAGTGCCTACCTTTTTGTATGGCTTTTGGTTTTAGCCCATCCCTGCTTTTGGATGGTTTTCCCTGGCTTTGCACCCTTCTGTGCAAACTTGCAGGCTTTGCAAGCCCTGGGGTCCTTTGAGAGAGCTGCCGGCAGCATCTGGATTGGCCACTCTTGGACCATATCAGAAGCTGACTTCCTGTCTGCCTTCCAAGCTGGGAAGATGCTAATAGTTTGGCTCTCCCCTGTCACTGTTGAGGCAGCATCATTCCACGATCACCCCACTCGTGGAAGAAGTGCTTGAGACATTTCTGAGTTTGGTGGCTCTGCCACTCCCCTTGGGACTCTGCCATGTGAATATACACTATTGGGTACTGCCTGCAGCCTCAGAAGGCTGCTCCTGCAGAGAAATCCAGCAAGGGATCACTGTTGAATACCTATCTCACCTCTGTGTGTAAAACCTGCTATTCCCTTAATTCTCTGCTTCAGCCTGATTGATAGTGGGGTAAAGCTGTGTTTATAGCTTAGTCTGTTCCATTTCCTCACTTCCTAAATATCTAAATTTATCTATAATATCCTTTTTGAAGATATTCCCAATGGAACTGAATCTGTAAATAAACCTAAACTAATTTTCTTATATAGTCTGGGGGAAGGATTCCAGGAAAATAAAATAATTCTATTTTTATAATTCCTGACTCGGCCACATTAATTTTCTGCCTCCATGACAGAAACCAACCCTGCTTCTAGCATTTGCTAGAACTCTGTACTCTAGGCATATGTTAGCAAGCTGCTGTCAGGCTTATACTGACATGCCAAGATTTGTAATCTTATGTACGCTGTCAGTTTGTCATATTTTACTTTTAAAACAAATTTTGAGGGAGTGGAATGGAAAGGGGAAACAGCAGCTTTTTTTTTTTTTTCAGAGCTGGTGNAATTTATTTTTTTTTTTTTAAAGGGTGGGTTTTTTTTTTTTTTTTTTTTTTTTTTTTTTTTTTTTTTTTTTTTTTTTTTTTGCCAGAGTTGACATGATCCTGAGCTCTTGCACTGTGTGACTTCACTTTGTCCATTTGTTATGCTTTCCAATACAATAGTGGAAATACACAGATCATCCCTTTGAAGCACCTGCAGCAGTTAGCAAGAGAAAAATTCTGAATTAATATCTCCATTCTCTCAGTGACATGGCTCATGCAAGTGTATATATCATAGACTCAACCAGGTTGGAAGAGACCTCCAAGATCATCCAGTTCAACCTATCCCCCAGCCCTAGCCAGTCAACTAGACCATGGCACTAAGTGCCTCATCCAGGCTTTTCTTGAACATCTCCAGGGACAGTGACTCCACCACCTCCCTGGGCAGCCCATTCCAATGGCAAATCACTCTCTCTGGCAAGAACTTCCTCCTAACATCCTGCCTATACTTCCCCTGGCACAACTTGAGACTGTATCCCCTTGTTCTGTTGCTGGTTGCCTGGGAGAAGAGACCAACCCTCACCTGGCTACAGCCTCCCTTCAGGTAGTTGTAGACAGCAATGAGGTCACCCCTGAGCCTTCTCTTCTCCAGGCTCAACAATCCCAGCTCCTTCAGCCTCTCCTCATAGGGCTGTGTTCCAGGCCCCTCACCATATTTGTTGCCCTTCTCTGGACACGTTCCAGTATCTCAACATCTCTCTTGAATTGAGGAGCCCAGAACTGGACACAGAACTCAAGGTATGGCCTGACCAGTGCTGAGTACAGGGGAAGAATAACCTCCCTTGTCCTACTGGCCACACTATTCCTGATCTAGGCCAGGATGCCTTTGACTCTCTTGGCCACCTGGGCACACTGCTGGCTCATTTTCAGCTACTATCTACCAGTATCCCCAGGTCCGTTTCTGCCTGGCTGCTCTCCAGCCACTCTGTCTCCAGCCTGTAGGGCTACTTGGGGTTGTTGTGGCCAAAGTGTAGAGCCTTGCACTTGGCCTTGTTAAATCTCATCCCACTGGCCTCTGCACACCCATCCAGCCTCTCAGGGTACCTCTTCAGGGCTCTCCTACCCTCCATCAGATCAAAACCTGCTCCTGGCTTGCTGTCATCTGCAAACTTACTAATGGTCTCAATTCCCTGGTCCAGATCACCTTTGGGGAACACCACTAGTGACTGGCTGCTAACTGGATGTGGCACCATTCACCACCACTCTCTGGGCCCAGTCCTCCAGCCAGTTCTTTACCCATGTCAGAGTGAATCTGAATCTATCCAAGGCAGTTTCTACTTGTTTGTTTCTGTTAAGATACAAACATCTAGACTTACTACAATTTTGTTTTGCTCATACAAACTTCCTATAAACCACAACCTGATTCTTAGGCTTCAAAATCCTTAACGTTTGCTTACCAGTATCTTGCTATTTTATTTATTGCGTTTGTCACTATACTCTGCTTTGCATACACTTGTGCTTGCTCATGCATACTTTATGAATATAGAGATTAGTATCTCATTAACTTGGTAATTAGGCCAGTGATAAACAGCTGTTTGTTTACTGTGTAGGCCAAGATTTCTTACTGAAGTTCCTTACTTTTCATTCACTGTTGTTTGGAATCTCTGTAGTGACCAAAACCGGTATGTGGATCTGTAGTATCTACTCTTAATTGTTATTGTCAGGTCAGTGAAATCTCAGTTTCTAATACTAACAGAAATAAGGGATAATTGCAGCATGCTTTAGATGTCCAAGAAGCCATATTACCATGTGTATTAGTAGAACACTTAGATGTTCCTGCCATCGACTCGTATCCCAGAAGTGCTATATGTTGTACAAACATACAGAAAGATCTTCCAAAAGACAGAAAAGAGATACAGAGGGATACAAAGCAATGATGGAACCGCATGATTTAAAGTTTTCATGCCTTCAAAGTAGAGCTTTGTATTGCACATCTTTTCTGCAACTGAAGTGACACTGAATTTTAATGGAATTTAGAAACCTATATTAATTGTAGTTTTCAGAGCTTCTACTTATTCTTAGATTTCAAACTGCTTTTGTTCTGGACCCCTGCTCCCCCAGCAGACATGCATTCCCAGCCTAAGGCTGGCAGGGGTGTGGGAAGGTGGTGTTACCTGTGGATTAGTGATGTATTAATCCCTGTCAGAGAGAAATTATTCAGAAGGATTAATTTAATGTCTTGGGAAGGGACATGATAACAGATATATTTTAAAGACAGTGATCATGCACATGTAGAAATGAAGGGAGCAGATCTGTGCTGATATCCACAGTGCTTTGAAAAATCCTCCAACTGATGTAACTTCGTATGTATGTTACTGAGCTCATGGATCAGAGTATGGCACTGGGACCTGCAAAGGGAAAGAAATTACCCTTACTCTCATCTCCCTGTAACAGCATGTGTTAGTTGCATTAACCTCCTCTCCTTCAGTAGTATATAGTGATTATCAAATTAAGAGGGAAGCCTTCCATGTAGAGGTGAATTCCTGTGCAAAAGAAAGTGGGGTTTACAGAGAGATCCTGTCCTGTCTCCCAGGAGGGCTCTAGATAGGAGAGTCAGGGAAATGCAGGAAATCCTTGCAGAGAAGAGTATGTAAGTTAAATTGCTTCTAGTGTAAGACAATACAAGGAAAAGTTCAATCTGTTCCCAGACACATCTCTTCTTACAGTTTCCTTATCCAGCAATAATCTGCTTAGCTAGTTGAGTCTTCAGATGCTTAACAACATAGAACCAAATCCCACTTAGGTGAGGAGGGATTTTGTCCTGGTATCATTTATGCTCTTTGACGATGAAAAATGGCAGTATTAGAGAGGAAGAAAGCATTACCCGTAAGATTATTGTTTACTAAAAGTTTACTAGAATCAGGTAATGAGCTGGCTATCTCATTAGTCACTTTGCCAAAATGTAATTGCCATTCTGTGTTTTGTGCTGTCTTAGCAGTGATTTTATTTTCCTCATTGATTTCTCTGGCCTTTTAGTTTATTTTTAGAAATAGAAAATGTGTCATTTGGACTGCTATTTTTTTTTCATCCCTGAGAAAACAGAATGTCCCACAGTGAGAGAGTTTTCAGGTATTCATCAGCTATTCTTGAAAAAACATATGATCACACCATGGCTGCTCTGAATCTCTGTAGATGAAAGTGGGGGAATAAATTGCAGAATGCTTTAGGATGCGAGGAGTTGAGAAGAATAGGTATATTTGAGTCCATTTTCTGTAAATGGTAGTTGTCTTTTCTGAAAGACTATCAATACTGCAGAAGGCATCTTTGGCGAGTGATGTAGGATGGTTTTATTCAAAGTGAAAATTGACTGAAAGCTGTAGGTTTTTTAAAATCTCAAAATACTGCTGAGTATTCTTAAATATAAATGGAAAACATTTTCAAATATTGATATTTTGTTTAAATATTGGAGCAAGTCAAATGCCTTAGTAAGGTGGACTGTGATTGCAAAACTTTACATCTTGGAAGTGGTTGTATTATGGAATAATTTGCTACTGTGTATTTGACTTTTTCTATGAAGTCATGGAAGTTGTCATGTGTCCCCCCCACCCTTTTCTCTCTCTCTTTCTCTCTCTCTCTCTTTCTCCCTCTCTTTCTCCCTCTCTTTCTCCCTCTCTTTCTCCCTCTCTTTCTCCCTCTCTTTCTCCCTCTCTTTCTC
>WAAF01000253.1:93305-115698 GCA_013400475.1 Tricholaema leucomelas | reverse complement strand
CCTTCCTTTCCTTCCTTTCCTTCCTTTCCTTCCTTTCCTTCCTTTCCTTCCTTTCCTTCCTTTCCTTCCTTTCCTTCCTTTCCTTCCTTTCCTTCCTTTCCTTCCTTTCCTTCCTTTCCTTCCTTTCCTTCCTTTCCTTCCTTTCCTTCCTTTCCTTCCTTTCCTTCCTTTCCTTCCTTTCCTTCCTTTCCTTCCTTTCCTTCCTTTCCTTCCTTTCCTTCCTTTCCTTCCTTTCCTTCCTTTCCTTCCTTTCCTTCCTTTCCTTCCTTTCCTTCCTTTCCTTCCTTTCCTTCCTTTCCTTCCTTTCCTTCCTTTCCTTCCTTTCCTTCCTTTCCTTCCTTTCCTTCCTTTCCTTCCTTTTCTTTTTTCCCTGCCTAATAGATTATTTTCTGGGAAGTGTATTTCAGACTGTGAGGTCTAAGTATGGGGAAGGGACAGGCATTAAGCCAGAGAGGACTGAGACATGCACATTGTTTACTGAATGAGGTCTGCTAGGAAATGCAATGCAACATAAGGCTCTGATGGTTTTCCAAGCCTTGCCTGAAAGTACTTTTGTGGTTTCAGCATGATTAAATAGCAGCTTTCAATTCAGTGTGTTATTCACTTGGGAATGTGGTGTTGATTAGCAAGTGATAGTGACCAAGAGCTGGTCTAGCTTCTCTGAATTTTGCTCTGGCTTTCTGGTGATCTCTAAGATTTCCTTGCAGGACTTTAGAGACTGTGAAAGACCTTGTAAAGAGCAAATCAGTTAAGAAACATTATTTTGCAGGTATTTCCTTCTCTTGTCAGTTTATTTTTTGTTCATCAGAATATGATTGGGGTTGCTGCTATCAAATACAATCAAAATTTCCTCAAAATGTTCCACAGAATTTTAGTGTATTTTGTTTGGTCAGATCATTCTGTTTTCAGTGCATCACTCAAAATATGTGTGCAGATAGAATGTTCATTTTAATCTTGAAAGCCCCTATTTTCCCAATAAACACATTTAAAACTGGATTCTATGAAAGCTGTTCAAACACACACAAAGCAAAATTAAAAGTGAAGATTTCTTAAATGATGTCTGTAACAAACCACAATTAAGTAACAATTCCAATGTTAGCTGGTAAGAAAGTATGTATTTTGTGAAATAATGAAAACCTATGAATTTAAGAGATCAATGAGATTTGCAAAATATGTGGGACTCATCAAACAAATTCTTTGTTATAAGCTGCTTCCTTAGTCTAATTAATATTGTTATTGACTGGCTACGTTGTAAGTAGAGAGTTGCTGCATATCTAACAGTTGATTACATGCAGCAGGAGATGGAGGGCTCATTTTCCTGAAAACATGATTGTATGGTAACTATTATTGATTTTTCTGCATAGAATCTCTCATATGTTATTTTCAGGCTCCACTCCTGTTTTCAAGGTAATACTTAATTCCAAACTCACAAACTTAAATTCATGAGAAGAAGTCTAACCAGTGTTCATGACTACATGTAAATGAGGAAAATCCCTTAGCTTTCACTGCCCATGATACATGTCTCATTGTTGCAAATGATGTAGTCCAGGATAATGAGATTAGATAGGCTCCCTTCATTTGTGCTACTGATTTGTATACAGTGGATAGAGTGGCCCAGCAGTAGATGATACTCTGAGAAAGTTCCATCTCAGTGGAATTGTAGTAGGTAATATAGAGGCAGGCTTCCATTTGCATTTCCATGTAGGAAATTCTGGGAAATTCTAGGCTGCATCTGGCTGAGCTTGCTTAGCCCTAGTAACCAGCTGGGAGAAGGATCTCCAAGTTTAAGCTAGGGGAGAAAGTGGAGTTGTCCTCTGCATGCTCCTTCACCTAAGAAATCACAGTGGAGACAACTCAATGAAAAGTAGTTTTACCACCAGTTGTTGATTCAAAGAAGCAATCAGCAGTCAAAAGAAGGACATATTGCTAGTACTTTGTTTGGTGTCAAAAGCAATCAAATTACATTTTACTATGAAATGGTAGTTGCTGCAACTTATGTAGCAAGGCCTCAATCCTTATGGTCTTTGCACCATGAACCGCTGCATGTTGGCATAACTGCAAAAGAATTTATTTAGATTTTTCCTTTCTTGTTTCCTGTAAGAGCTGAGCATGTGAAGTCAGGATTTCTATTATTTGGCTGTAGATGATAGATCCTGGATACCACACTATGACCACTTGCTGTTAACTCATCGTAATTAGTGCAATCTCATCATAGGGAAAATCCAGACAAGGAGCACTGTGTAGTTAGCACATAAAGGGGTGAATGTTGGTCCAAAGAAGAATGCAGCTGGTGAGTGGAAAGATGCAGAAGCTTCTAATGTAGTCTTTTGGTCAACCTGACTTTGAAGGAAGTACATAATTTATGTGTAATTGTGAGGAAATATATGAAAAGCCTCTGCTGAAAAGAATGGGAAATAAAGATGTTTTTATTGCCTCTAAAAAGTAACAGATCGCATTCCAGTGAGAGTATTCTGGTTTCTACTACAAGATCTCTAAATATCCCCAAAAGTTCTTGGCAAACAGTAGAAATGTGAATTTTCCCTCTGTTCTCTCATTGCAAACTCACAACCAGAGAAATGATGCTGTACAGTACTGTGTGTGAGATGAGTATGGAAAGCATTTTAACCAGGGAAAAACATTTCACTTGTTTCTCTGGATTGAGATTCCTTCATGCAATTATTCTCTATCTGACTATCATCCTAAAAAGTTGTGAAAGATTTTTTTTTTTTGACCCTTACTAGTTTAGATAGTGATTCGGTGTATTTTATGTCCTGCAATACTGTCTGCTGATGAAATTTGATAAAGATCCCAAAGTTTGTGGCAAGGATGACAGAGTAGGAGGTAAGGGATTGTGCATAGCGCTCTCGACCATTCCTGTATTTGTCTGCGTTTGTCTGGCAGTACAGTGCTTCTTAGTGTGTTGAGAGGTTGTGGAGTCTCCTTCTATGGAGGCTTTCAAGGCCTTTCTGGGTGTGTTCTTCTGTGATCTGTGTTAGATAGTATTGTCCTGCTTTGGCAGAGGGATTGAACTCGGTGATCTCCTTGTGTCTCTTCCAACCCCTAACATCCTGTGATCCTGTGACTTCATGGGCTGTGCATGGTTAAAGTACTAGGAAAGTGGTGTCCTTGGATGCAAGTTTGAAAAACAGCAAATGATGAGTTTCTAGTTGTAAAGAAGATTGAATTTCAGACAATTGGGTGGCTTTAGAGAAAATCCAGGTTAGTGTCTTTGCCAGGCTTTGCTTCTACAAAGGCACCCTGAATAAAGGAGAAAGTTGCTGAAAAAAATAATTACCTGCTACATGTTCCTTGCAAAAATTGTCTCTTTATTTGCTGAGAGGGCATAATAGGAACTTGATTCTTGACTGAGTTTTTAAGGCAGTACAAGAATATACATAAAATATTAAAAGTTCTGTGCAAAAGGAATGTCAGTATCATTGTAGACCTTGTACACAATAATTTGTTCAGTAAATTAACCCTTTTTCTTTTTCACAAAGGACTGAATGACAGGACTGTCTTTAATATTAAGATATTTCTTCATACGCTCTAATATTACATATAAATTAACTTTATTTAGGCTTTGTTTTTCGGTTGGTTTTGTACTTGTTAGGTTTGCACTATGTCCTATGGCATGCTGGAAAGACCTGCTTTAAACACCTAGATGAGAAGTCAGCCCTTCCCTGAGAAGATGGTTAAAATGGTTACCTTACTAGTAAAAGCATTGGTAGACTCCAGAGCATATCAGGGTCTCCAAGGAAAATAACACACTCCAAACTGCTGGGGGAATCTGCTGCGGAAGTGTTGCGGTAGGCCTCATAGGCCCAAAATAGTCTTGTACTTGTCCTGCCTTGCTTAGGCATGTTTTTTTGCTCCACCAGAGAGGCAAGCGTGGGAAACGGACACAAAACCTGGAGCCAGAGAGTTTGGCCTGCCCAGGGTCCTGTGGTGTAAGGTACACTCACTTAGCTTGTGCCTGCCTAGTGCAAGGCCCGTGGTTTTCCCAAAGGAGGGAAAAGCGAGCCTGTGGCTTTGCCTAATATGGTATGGTTTGGCTAACTGCCATCCTGATTGGCTGTTCTTGTGTCCAAAGGGCAGTTAATCTCAGCCCACATTGATAAAAGGAGATACGCAGGTGAACAACCTGCTTTTGCTTCCCTGCTTTGCTCCCCTGCTCTTTGCCNCTCAGCTGTGCTCTGCCGTTGCCTGTTGCTATTGCCTACTGCCTTATTGTTTGCTGGTAAACTCCACTGCCACGAGTTACCAGGAGCAGACCCTGGCTGCCTGCACACGATTGGCCTGTGTGGCCAGCGTGACGTCATGCTGAGACTGCACAACATCTGCCCTTCTGCACCTGAAGGCCCTGCCTAGAATTCCTGGACATATATGCAGATCATGCAGGAGAAGCCAGGAGAACAAGGTCAGAGATTGTCTGCGTCCTTTTCTCAGAAGCTGGGAAGATTCAAGTCTCAACATCCAACAAGACAGAGTCCCCTGAAAGCATTTGGGCACTGTCTGGACTGTGGCTAGCCCCAGCGAGGGTAGTAATAATAATTTGTGAGTAAATGCTTAAATGCCTCTTTGTAATTCTCTACTGCCTTCTGCCATAGAGCAGAAAGAGCTTGAGCCCATCTACTGGGCAAGTGGAATTTGACTGTGGAAACCTTCTCTTTCAGTTCAATTAATGTTTCTATATTTTGCTGGTAATATTAGATGTAGATATTATCCATAGAATGTTTCCATAACCGTCTAAGAACCCAAATAGTGTTAAAATTAGTGGTTGGAGGTGGTGAGATGTTGGAAATAGTAATATTAAATATAGTGGTTTTACAGAATTGTCTGACTGTTACAGCTGCTGGAATATTATACAGTGAAACAAGCCATGGACAGGAGAGAGTTCAGTAAGTGCTGATAGTGGGTTGGAATGACCTTAGAGAATGGTGTACCAAATGTAAACAAATGTAAGCCTGGAGTCTGTGGTTTTTGCCTATCTCTGCTGACTTAGAACTGCTCAGACACATTATACATATTGTTGAGAGAATATGAAGAATGTCTGCCAAGTAGTCTGTAATCCTAACGTAGTCCTAACGTAGGTGCATGTAACCAATCAGAGTCTGAGATATTTGTAACCTTCCTATGTAGCCTTCTGATAAAAACGTATATAGCCACATGCTTGGTGTGCAGTAAAAGGATTTGGATTCGGATTCAGATTGGATTGGGAGCTCACTTGTATTAAGTTTTCTCCCCGTCTCTATTATTATCCCCTTGATACTATGGTATCACAGCCTAGGGCAGTGAGGGTTCTGAATAGCAAAATTAATAAGCAATATTAATTTTGGAAAAAACATCATCTCGCATCAATTAATTTCCCCTCCACAACAGGAAGGTGGCCTCCGTGGAGAATGAAGGCCCTGGTGAGAGATGATATGGTTGCAAGGTGGAAATAATTTCAGCACCGTGATGTTAGTGTGTGTGTCTGTGGGAAGGGAGAAAGGATTTTTATTTTGATGTTAACAGTTTTGAATGGTCAAGTACTTGGAAAGAATCTTGAGAAGTGTTGAAAAGTGGTTTTAGAGAATTGGATAGTGGCCTTGAAACGTGCTTCATAAAAGGTGTATTTGCAGAGTATGTGTTGTGGAGGGAGAAAGGAAGGTTGCAGTGGGAGAAAACACTGAGTCCTTTCTTGCTGAGCAGCTATCTGTGTTCCTTCTCAGGTATCGCTCCTTTTCAGTACCTGGTAAAGCTACTTCTATATATGTCATTTTGAAAGAGCTTTCTAAAGTGTCAAGGTAAAAGGTGTTAAAAGTGAAAGAAGATTATTACTGCTATTATTGCTTCCCTATTTTCTTTGTTCAGAATTATCTGCTGGAGTTTTTATTTCTTTTTCGCAGTGATTTTCAGTCCCAGACAAACTCCTACTCAACAAGGCTGAGGGCTGTTCTGGTTTGCAAAACACAAGCTCACTATGAGAATTACTATGGTATTGGAATGTGCTATAATCAGTGGAGAAAGTCAGCAAATTAAGGACTACTTGATTTCCCTTGTGAATTCTGCTATCATTTATGTGAGATGTAATTAATTCATTGTTGAAAATCTGTGCAGTGGAACAAATAAAACTTGTATTACACTGTGCTTTCCATAGGATAAGGGAATCTCAGCTTCATGCAGGGTTTTGTTTTCCTGAGAAGCAGTGTATGCCTGAATTTATTCACTGCTTTTCATACAGGGAAACTAACCTTCATAGCAGCAAAAATAATCAAGAGTTTGTTTTGTGTATGAATATATTTGTCACCATTCTTTATAGAATACCCAAAAGAATATTCTAGGGTTTTTTTTTTAATGGAAGCTTTTTCGTCAAATACACACACAAATACTGTGTCCAATTCTGGTCCCCCTAGTTCAAGAGGGACATAGAACTGCTTGAGAGGCTCCAGCACAGAGCCACAAAGATGATCAAGGAAATGAAACATCTCTCTTACAAGGAGAGACTGAGGAAGCTGGGGCACTTTAGCTTGGAAAAGAGGAGACTGAGAGGTGACCTCATCAATGTTTATAAATATATAAAGGGTGAGCATCAGAAGGAGGGAGCCAGGCTCTGCTCAGTGAGACAAGGGGCAATGGGTAGAAGCTGAGACATAGGAAGTTTCACTTAAACATGAGGAGGAATTT
Organism: Tricholaema leucomelas; assembly: GCA_013400475.1. NCBI lineage: Eukaryota > Metazoa > Chordata > Aves > Piciformes > Lybiidae > Tricholaema lacrymosa > Tricholaema leucomelas. The sequence continues at coordinate 109,032 of WAAF01000253.1, read as the reverse complement.
TTTTATCCCTGTGAGAGTGACAGAACATTGGAATAGGCTGCCCAGGGGGGTTGTGGAGTCTCGCTCTCTGGAGATATTCAAAACCTGCCTGGATGCATTCCTGTGTGATCTGGTATAGGTTGGACTAGATTATCTTTCGAGGTCCCTACCAGCCTCTGACATTCTGTGAAATAAAACCTTATTTCAATAATATCATAACTGCACAGTGCAGGTGGAGCAGAAATTATTTTGCTTTCCAATTTATCCTCTTTTCTGGTTAAAGTCTTCAAAAAATCACTGTATTTCAGAGAGCACGTAGGTATTTTGTTGCTGTAGCCTCCAGACTATCAATAACCATGTACTTAAAAAAAAAATACATCTTCAGACAATTGCTCTGCCCAGTCCCCTCCATCTCCTTCTTCAGAGGACTTTCTTTCTTAACTCTTCTCCTATTTCACTTGGCAGTTTATGGACTGCTAGAAAGATGGTGCCTAAGCTATTTCCTTCTTGTAGCTCAGTTGTAGTGATTGAAAGTGTATGGAAAAACGTAGGTGAGTAGAACAGTCGTCTACTTGTAGTCTAGCTAGCATGCAAAAACAGACTTAATATTGCTAATGTTAAGAGCAGTGGAAGTTTTGATATTAAAATTCACAGGGGAAAAAAAAAATCAAGTTCTTTTCTAGACCTTAGACATCCTGTTGAAAGCTGATGTTTTCAATAGTGAGCTGCCCCAAACCCAAGTGTGGTACCTAATTTTATTCAAATCATTCCTCAAGTAGACTCATCAGTTTAAGACCACATCTTGAGTACTGTGTCCAGTTCTAGGGTCCTCAATTCAAGAAAGATGTTAAGATACTGAAACGTGTCCAGAGAAGGGTAGCAAAGCTGGTGAGGGGCCTGGAACACAGCCCTGTGAGGAGAGGCTGAGGGAGCTGGGGGTGTTTAGCCTGGAGAAGAGGAGGCTCAGGGGGGACCTCATTGCTGTCTACAACTACCTGAAGGGAGGCTGTAGCCAGGTGGGGGCTGGTCTTTTCTCTCAGGCAACCAGCAACAGAAGAAGGGGACACAGTCTCAAGTTGTGCTGGGGGAGGTCTAGGATGGATGTTAGGAGGAAGTTCTTCTTGGAGTGAGTGATTTGCCATTGGAATGGGCTGCTCAGTGAGGTGGTGGAGTCGCCATCCCTGGAGGTGTTCAAGAAAAGACTGTATGAGGCACTTAGTGCCATGGTCTAGTTGATTGGCTAGGGCTGGGTGATAGGTTTGACTGGATGACCTTGGAGATCTCTTTCAACCTGGCTGATTCTATGATTCCATGTCTAGATTTCCTGTAATAGTCTAAATTTTCTGTAGAAATCTGTGTTAATTTTCTTGGTCCAAATGAACCTGAAATGTCAAGCTAAGAATAGTATACATTGAATATTAAAACAAGATTGAAAGTTCTGCTGCAGAGATCTTTACCTCCTTCATTTAGTGTCTTTTGATCTTTTGAAAAAGCTACATAGGAAATGTTAAAAAACTATTAAAAAATGTTTGCAAACCTTTCAGGCACAGCCTAGACTCATCCACTTAGTAGAACTATGTAAGTTAAATTCATAACAGCTGCTCCTAATGTATTAGCTTGAAGTTCACTACTTTAATCCAAATCTGAGGTGTTTGTTTGCTTATTTTTCCTCCCTTTTCTGTTTTTCTCCTGTTTCTGATGCTGTTTCTTTTATCTCTTGTGTTACTCATGTCCTTAGTCCACCAAGGTAAGCATACCACTTCTACCTGAATTGCAAGTAGGAAATGAAATTGAAAGCATCTTTTATTCTTTTTTGCTTTTTCCTTCGTTGGCAGACAGTCCTCTAAGAGATGTTAAGAATAGTAGTTTTTTTGGTGCTGAGGAAAAAGATAAATTTGAGAAAACGGAAGTTTTTTTCCTGCCTATGTTAATGTCTAATTTTCTTTCCTCGAGGACAAGGAAGTACAAATAGATGAAACTATAAACAAAGGAGCAGCATAGATAGAAAATATGAAAAACATGTTAGGGCTTTTAATTGCGGCCTTGCTCTTGGACAAGAGCAGCAGTGTACACAATCTTTTGTCTGCAGGGAAAGTGACAAGCCACACTAGTGTGTAGTTTAGCTGCCTTTCTGCTCATAGGACTGTTGTGTATCAATGATAATGTGGAATAACAATCAGTGTGATGCAAAGATCATTGTTGGCTAATCCAGGCTCTCTTATTAATAGAAGGCAAGGGAAGCCAGTGGAGACGAACAGCAATAAACAATGGAAAAGGGAGGCTGGATGCAGGAAGCTAGGCTGAGGCTGATAAAGTTGCTGTGTCTGTTCAGTTCTCTTGTCCTCCACTGGGAACATCTGAGGCAGGACAGTAACAGCCCAGCATTATTGCTGTGGATCATGGCTTGTCAGGAAGGGATGGATGGATAGAATGTAGAAAATTGTGGTAGAGATGATGCTAAACGAAAGAGAAACATACCTTTCAAATATATTTGGTGGAAATTGGTGTGATAGTATGTGTATGGAAGATTATTTCCAATAAATGGAGTAGTGAAATGAAGACCCTTGGATATGGGTAGCTGTGTGAAATGAGCAGAGACAAATCTGCTGTGTGTGTAAATAGGATGCAGGGAGAAAGTGGAAAGCTGTGATAGAGACCAGCAGGATGCCAAATAGTCTTGGAATTTAATGTCAATGCAGTTATTGGTGATCCAGTCTTCTGGAGCTGGGGCAGAGTGCAGTCAGAAGGGATTATCTGTAAACATCCTTGGATGTTCTGTGTATATTAAATACTGGTAAAGCTGAAAGAAAAAGATCAATGGAGCTGTGCCATGAGGCACATAGAGCACTGTTCTGGTCTATGTTCCAGAAATCTGAGTTAATGTGAAGTTTAAGTTGAGGAAGGAAGAAGATACCAGCAAACAAGACTACCTATTAATAAAACAGCTAAGCTGGATACTTTTATCTTTTTCCCTTTCGGTTTTTCCTCCAACCAGGATGTCAGCCTTGTTGGCCTTCCCCTTAATTATCACCCATGTATTTTATGTAAAATATTTCATGGTGTGAGGCATTTGGTGTTTGGTTCCTAAGATTATTCCATGCTGACACCTAGCTTCTGCGAGCTTTCCTGTATCTCCTCCCAGTCCATGAGAAAACCAGATGACTGGAAATCCTTTTAACTATTCAGTCTGTAGACACATGGCATTAATGGATTTGTACTGGTGTTGCAGCAACTGCAGAACAGTTCTCCACCATTTCACCATTTTAGAAATATTTAGGAATACTTCTTCATAGAAAACTCTTTTTTTTTTTTTTTTCTTTTTTAAGGAAAGTGTCTATTTTGGAATGTTTCCCAGCTGCCAACTCTGTTTTGATTTCTGAGCAGTGGATTTTGGAGCACATTAATGATTGACCTTTAAAGAGAATCACCTCTTAAGGTTAACTGTATTAGAGCAGTAACTACATAAAAGAGCTGTCTGGAATATTTTATTTTTCATCAAAAATCTCATGTTTTCTTCTGAAAAATAGGTTTTGAGTGCACTTTATCCTCAGATAGGGCTGTCCTTCAGAAATCCATGGGCTTTCATTTGGAATATATGGTAAAGCTGATAAGGTTTTTCTGTGCTGACAATGGCCAAAAAAAGCAGATAAGGTTTTTCTCTACTGACAATGGCCAAAAAAGTCTAGTTTTGGAGATGATACTTTTGCCAAAATTTATTGCCATATTAAAACTTTTCTGTCTCATATAAATGTGATTTGGCAGAGGATACAGAATTTTTGGTCTTTGTGTGAGAGATCACTCTATAACAGATCAAATGAAGAATGCAGTTTTTCTTGGTGGCACTGATACAAGGCATGGGAAGGCCCTGCTAATGTGACAAGACTGCTAAGGGCTATAAAAAAAATTGAATGGGGGAAAAATTAATGTCAAGGTGGATTTAAAAAATTCAACACAAAAAAAATTCTTACTTCATACATAGCTACTTCTTAGCTCCCTGAGGTGTTGCTGCAGCCATGGTGTTAAGACTTTTGTGTCTCTTTGGCTGGAAACAACCCAAAGTTACATCTGAGTTTCATAAAGCATCTTTAAATCTATGCAGATTTAAAACAGAAAGCATATAAAGGAAAGTTGAGAGGGCATTATTTAAAAATAAATACATAAAAAGGAGAAATTTCAGAAGAGCTGGAAGGCCAGGAGATGTGTAGACATGCACAGCTCTTCGGGCAGTGTGGTGTTCCCTAATGCTGTACTCAGTGAGTAGTGTGTGCTCAACTCCTTGAAAAGCAGGCTTAAGTGTGCAGTACTTTGCAGGTCTTCTGGCACGGCACAGTGTTTTTCAGCTGATAGGTTTGTGTGTGAACAGCATGGTAACACCCTCCTTTTTGTAAGAGTTCAGCCTTTTATGCAGTCTTCCCAGAGTTCCTCTCCTTCAGGTATGTTGCTGCACTCTGGGATCTGTGCAGACTATGTGCAGAGTGAGAGCCCACATCTGTGGGATCTCTCATGATTCTGTGCAGTTACAGGAACAATTATCATTTATGAGAAAGCACAGAATTTCTTGCAAAGGTAACCTGTTTTAAAGCAGGTACAACTTTTGTTTGTTATTTATCATCACACCCGTGGAAAAAAGCAAATACTGAAAATCATCTAAATACAGTAAGAAAGATAAACTTTGACAAATAACAAAGCTTTGTTTGATTAAAAATAGGAAAAAAAAAAAAAGGCAAATACCTGTCTGAAAGAAGACCCCAAAATGGTCTCTTCTGCAATATCAGTGATAGATCTCAGCTTCCAAATGAATGCATCAGTAGGTGGATTGTACATAAATGCCCCTGGCAGTGGAGATGAGAGTAGCATAAGCAATACTTAGGAAATAAAATGAACTGGCAACTGGCAAGGGAAAGGGTTGAGCTTTTGTTGGTGTGGGGTTTTTTGGTGGGTCTTACAGGAACCATGATGAAGTAGAGCTGGCAGAGCTATGTATACACAAGGTCTTACTAGATTTAACAGTTGCAATTAATAAATTTCTAGCTTAGCCTAAAATGAGCCTACCAAGGGCTGCTTATCCTTCATCAGTCTGTTCTTTCGTACAAAGTGAGCAGGCATCGCACATCTCTGCCAGCTGGGGTTCAGTGCCAGTGGGTTTCATAAGGCTTTTCCAGCACATTGGCACAGCATTGTGCCAAGGGTGTGCAAGCAGATATTGCTACAGTCCTGATAACACCATGCAATGCAATACATTTTCCTGTGATCTCTGGGCCTGTCCCTTTTTGAAGGAGCTCAGTCCTGTCCCTGTTTCAGACTGGCCAGCTTCTTCTAGCAGCTACTCCAGGATTGTTTGGTCTCTCCCAAATAATCTGTCTCTTCCTGATGTACGACCCCTTAATAGAAGCAGCAGCTCTGTTCCTCATGCTGTCCCCGATGACCTGTGACTGCTCTGCTGACTCATTACGATACATTATATGAGACAATTGTTTCTACATTTAAGCTAGTAATTAGTTTCTTCTTGCTTTTTTCCTTTTTCCCCATAAATCTGAGTTTTATTTCATTTTTGACTTCACCATGCAGCCAAGACATTTTTCATTTGCTCTCCTCTGCTGCAGAAGAACTTGTATTTATTTTTTTTGAGAGAGGATGGTGAGAGAAATGAATTGGACAAGGTGTTTATGAGACATGCCAGTCTAAAAAATGCAGTATTTTACATTGTTTGAATAGTTTGATTTACTACTTTATTTACAGCATAGCAACTGAAAAACAACCTGACCCAGCAACCCTGCGATTGTTTTTCATATAGCTGTGAAACGATGGATGCCTTTTGCTATATCTGGAAAGACTATCTAGCTGTTCTCTGAGTTGTTTAGTGTGAAGTTTATAACCAGAAGATAGCAGTGCAGAGAAGGCCATCTGCTGTCACTGAGACTTGGAACAGAGATTTGCATGAAGCAGTAAAGAAAGTAGGGAACAAAGGTGATGCTTTCATAGTCTGTATTGAAACGTTCCTTAAAGTCTTAGCTAGGTAGTTATCTCATTATAGCAGCTGCCAGTTTTATCCACTCACCACTTTACAGGAGTATAACTCTTATATATATATATAGATATATAAAATCAGCCAAATGAAAGGGTTGAAGGTTTGTCATTGTTTTATGTAGCTAATCATATCATTATAAAAGATCTTATACTAACCAGTGAAGCCAACTCCGATAAACCTCTGAAGTCTTAGATGACATTTCAGATGATATTGTGTAATTTGGCAATGAGCTGTTGGAATGTAATTGGGGGGGAAGCCTTCAAACTAGCAATTTAGCTAGGGCTGGTGGTAATTGCAATTACAGATTTTCAAGCTGAGCAGCGTGAATCATCTCAGAAAGGTACAGGTTAGAGATGGAAGTCTGCTTCATGTGCAGTAGCAGTCAGAAATTAGGAGCTGTCTTCTGGCTCTCTTTTACTACAGGCAGTCATAAGAGCTGGCTTGAAAGCTGTGACCATGCCAAATGGCAGACAGTGAGAGGACTTGGGAACTGGCTAGTGACCACTTCCAGACAGGCAATGCTATAGATTACTGAGGTGTAGGCAATGCTATAGATTACTGAAGTGTTTGACTACAGCTCTGAATATAAGAATTAAAATGGATAGAGGCATGCTTTTTCTGGTAGGCACAGTGTTGGATGGAGCATAGATACACAACTTGGGGACACTGGTATAGTGGTGGGTTTGGTAATGTTATGCTTGTTGTTGAACTCTGATCTTGAAGATCTTTTCCAACCTAAGTGATTCTATGATTCTGTTATTTCATCAGGCTGGGGACTTGGTGATTATTCTTCTTCTTGGAAAAATAAAACAATCAAAAAAACCAATTAAAAATAGGGGGAGAGGAATGGAAACAGGTGACTTTAGTTCATCATGAAGATCATTACTTAGAGGATTCAATTGGCAGACACCTTGAAAACTGATTTATGCTGATGACAATGAAACCTCTATGGGATCCGTTTTCTTTTGTTATAGAGGGAGGAAGGAAGAGAGAGAGGGAGAAAGCCGTGTTGGCACTTCTGCAAGCAAATGTAGCGTATGAGCAGAAAATACTTGGCTGCAAAAACTGTTGCAAAGCACACCATGACACTCCATATCATACGTGCAGATTTGCTGTTGATGTATACAGAGAAGGTGATGACACTTGCTCTTTGGATGAAAACCAGGTATTTTTCAGGCTGGTGAAAGAATAAGGAAAGCCTGAGAAAAGGCACAAACACCAGTAGCTGTGAATGCCATGTTTTAGAGATAAATCTTTCCATTTGCTCTGTTCACGGTGCTCAAGACACATGAGTTAAACCATTACAGACTGTGCTGTGTTTTTAAATTGCCTTTTTCTAACATAAGGAGTATTGGTGAGCTTCAATGTGAAGCATGCAGAATATCACACAGTGCTTCTTATTCCAGCTTCCCTTGTTACTCCAAGTTACCGTTCATGTGGGTTTTAACTGCATATGGTTGGTGGCCAGCATAGGTTACAGTCCATTCACTCCCTAGCATCCTTTGTTTTTTTGAGGCAGGAAAGAATACAGCTTGCAGGATTCTTCCCAACTGATTTTTAAATCAGTTATTTCCAACTCCGGTGGTTGTTTCAACTTTTGGTCTCAAAACTCAATATCTCTTTATGACTCTTTCTTTGCTAGTTGAGTTTCTGTTAGGGTTGGTAACCTTTTTAGTTGTGAGTTTTGTCAGTTGTCTGCAACTTCTGACTGAATAATTTTGCCATCTCGGGATTATTCCACCTGTCTGCGACCAGAGCTGCACTTGAATGAGCTTTGCAAATTCAGTAAAATTAAATGAGTCCTTAAAATTGTTTTCACCTTATGGCTTACTTTTTTAATAGATGTGGAAGCTCTTGATTGTGAGGGTAATAACAACAAATTCACCAAGCAGTAAACAAATTTAGTTTGTACTTTGCAGCCTTGCTGCTGGTAATGCAGATATGCTTCTGGCATGTGAACTCATGTGTGTTGGATCTGATGTTGTATCCAGGCTGTTTCTGTTTGAAAATGGCAAGTCATGTCAACCAGCTTGATTCTGTGGAACATACAAGCAGTCATCCCAGACTGGGAGCTCACAAACTGTAGCCAGAAATCCAAGTTAATTTTGGCTCCTCAAGGGCAGACAGAAGAATAGAATGAGACATTTCTAATCGTAAAATGCTTCTGCATGACCACAATCTGACTTCTGCATTTGCCAAATGTTTCCTTTGTATCAACATTTCCTTTTGGGTAATATTTCAATTCAGTTAACTGTGCTGATCAGTATCTCAGCTCTCTTATTTCACGTAATAAAACTTAGCACAAGTAACAGCTACTTAAAACGGGGAGAGGAAGGAGAATAACTTCTGCTCACATGAATTGGACAATTATCTCTTTAACAAAAAAGAATTTAGTGTTCAGTTTTACAAATCTGGTAACGATTATTTATAATCGTGAAACTGATTTGAAATGCTTACTGAGTGGTAGACAGCTTCATATTCATTGCCATTATCGTGCTGTCTCGCCCATGAATCAAAGCAGACTTTCAGTGCTGTCTTTTCTGCCTGGTTCATTATCTACAGACTGTGGCATATCAAGAGAATGTGCTTACTTTCATGTAAAGTATAAAGAAATCAAACTTCAAGCTGTTCCCATTTTGAGGATTTAAACCCAGGACCCTATTCTTAATTTGTCAGTCTTTCTATTCCCCCCCCCCCCCCCATTGCATTTTATAACATCTAATAAGGATTGATGATAAGCAGTATTGCTACTGATATTGCCAGAAATAGCTGATAAAAAGTATTACTAAATTCTTCATTGGATTTATTTCTAGATGATTTCTGTGTAAGAAATATACCTATGGAAGTTCCAGCTTTCCACTGAAGATAGTAGTTGTTAGGGAATATTTTGGTGTGTCTTGATGTATGAGGTTTTTCTATACAGAGGCTGTGGTGGTGTGCCATCAAGGAAAAAAAGTTAATTCTCATCTGAAGTAGAGCATATGCTTTCTGTAATAGAGATAAAGGTTTATATTGGTAGTGCCTGCTGCATTCCCTGACTACTGTGGCAGAAATCTCCTCAAAGAATCCCAGCAAGTTAGCGAGCCATGAACCCCGATCTCCCTCCTCTCTCTGCTCTTATACTGTCAAACCTTAATCAAGCTGTGCTTCTTCAAGTGTTTTCCCACTTGATATTCTAGGAGTTTCTCCCCACTTTATATCAAGCTAACTGGTCTATGGTTTCCTGTTATGTCTCCAGGCACTTTTAAAATAACTTTCTTATGTTAGCCACTTTCCAGTCCCCAGGGGTCTCTTCTAAACTAAATGAACTTGTGAATGTGTCTGCTAATTCCTTAGTTTCTCTCTCCACTTCCTTAGCACATTTGGATATTTGTCTGGCCATGTTTTTTTAGACCATCTAACTGTTTTAAAAATAATACTACTAATTGTGTAGACTTAAAGCAAGATCCAAAATGTTCCTCCTTCAAAAGAAAACTTATGACCTCTTTATAGAAAAGATAATCACAGTACATACTTCAGGGTTTTTTTTTATACTTCATACTATTAAAAAGGTTTTGTGCTCTCATAGTATCGGCCCTTGCTGCCTGCACAGTCTAAGTGTTGTGTGTGAGGAATGACTTAGCTATAACAGGATTGCTTTCACAGCTTTCGTCGTACCTTGGAGTGGTTAAATTTTGCTTGAATCATTGTGAGTGGGACACACTATGAGAAAGAAGTGATTAGTGACACTCTTAGTCACCATAGTCACATCTTTGCTGCTGAACCCCTGCATCACAAGCTCAACAGTGTAAGTTGCACAAAGTCTTGACCCTTCTCTTGGGAGGGAAGCTGCCTGGGAAGGTCAATGAGCTGGGAAAAAGCCAGGCTCCTTATGGGGGATCTGGCTGATAGGCATACCATAGGGTGGCCTGTCTAATCCATTAATCCAGGCTTTTTCCTTAAATTCTATTTCATTACTTTTTACCATATAAACTCATGAATATTTTCTGGTTTCTCTTGTCACTTGGATCCTATTTAGAATCAGAGAATCATAGATCATAGAATTGACCGAGTTGGAAGAGAGCTCCAAGATCATCCAGTTCAACCTATCACCCAGCCCTAGCCAATCAACTAGACCATGGCACTAAGTGCCTCATTCAGGCTTTTCTTCAACATCTCCAGGCACAGTGATTCCACCACCTCCCTGGACAGCCCATTCCAATGCCAATCACTCTCTCTGGCAAGAACTTCCTCTTAACATCCAGCCTATACCTCTCCTGGCACAACTTGAGGCTGTGTCCCCTTGTTCTATTGCTGATTGCCTGAGAGAAGAGACCAACCCCCACCTGACTCCAGCCTCTCCTCAGGTAGTTGTAGACAGCAATGAGGTCATCCCTGAGCCTCTTCTTCTCCAGACTAAACAACCCCAGCTCCCTCAGCCTCTCCTCACAGGGCTGTATTCCAGGCCCCTCACCATCTTCGTTGCCCTTCTCTGGACACATTCCAGTATCTTAACATCTCTCTTGAATTGAGGAGCCCAGAACTGAACACAGTACTCAAGGTGTGGCCTGACCAGTGCTGAGTACTAGGGAAGAATAACTTCCCTTGTCCTACTGGCCACACTGCTCCTGATACAGGCCAGGATGCCTCTTTATTAAACATTTGTTTTGTTTTGGTTTTTGTTTTTTAATATTCTATGAAGAATACATCTTGAGCAATGTAAATGTAAAAGTGTAGTTTTAAAATTGAAGTTACAGTTGTCTGTGAGAAGTGTACTGGCATAAGTCACTGTCACAGGTTCTCATGATAAACAGCTGGGCTTTTTTTGTTGTTGTTTGATTAATGTGGGGGAGCAACGTGTTGGTAAGAAACAACATAACTGATGAGAAGGAGTAAATACAATCTGTCTGTAATTCTGGAGAAATCTGTTTTCTTTTACTGAGTACCATTTAGATGTGAGGGAATAATAAATGCTGTCATGTGGATATGGTCAAGATATTCTTAACTGTGGATTATTTTCTGTAAGCTTTTTCTCAGAGTCATTAGAAGCTATTAATTTTTAAGTGTCCTTTTTTGCTGATACTTGTATGATTATACTTTTGTACTATGGTAAGGCACTCTTTCAAGATCTTTGTTCATCAAAGAGATGAAGGAATAAGTCTCCATTTTCATATTCAATTTGATGAGAATGTTAAAATACAAAGAAGAAACAAATACCACAAAGACATAGAAATAATGAAATAGCGTCTACAGAGAATCAAACCATACCCTCTAAACACCAAAATGAGTTTCATCTTGGAAATATGCAAGCAATATGTTTGCATTAAGTATTTTGAAAAGCAGAAAAAGTTGTGTTCAGTGAGTACCAGGAGCAGACAGAGTCCTTTGTTTTGGTCATCATATTCAAAAACACTCTGTCAGAGAAGGACAAGTCATTATTTCTGTCTGTGATGCAGCTACATGCAGAAAAGTTGTCGTGGAAGATACATGTACTGGCTTGCTCAGGCATCATCCCATAGTTCACTTACCTTTGTGGGGGGGTGGGAAAGCAGAGCTCAGGGAGAAGGCAAAAGGCTGGGAGACACCCACCTTGTGGGTCCAAGACTTGCTCAGACTTGTTCCTCTCAAATAAGGGAAAGCAAGCTCCTGACTTCACCTAATATAGTGAATTTGTGTGGCCAAGGTGGTCATTACATTCGGGCGAAACAATAGGCTTCTGCCACACGCTTTTTGCTTTTGCATTTGCTTTGCTTGCTCTGCCCTGCCACAGTATGCTGTGCTTTGCAACGACTTTCAAGACAGCAACAGAATTCCCTTCAAGTTTTGGGTACTATCTGATGCTATTTTGTCAGGAAATATTCAAAGCTTCTCTCTAAGAAATTCTGTAACTAGATTCTGTTGTGCCCTTCTGCCTGGACACAGGCCAGACCTTGAGTACTGTGTCTAGTTCTAGGCTCCTCAATTCAAGAGAGATGTTGAGATACTGAAATGTGTCCAGAGAAGGGCAACGAAGATGGTGAGAGGCCTGGAACACAGCCCTGTGAGGAGAGGCTGAGGCAGCTGGGGTGGTTTAGCCTGGAGAAGAGGAGGCTCAGGGCAGACCTCATTGCTGTCTACAACTACCTGAAGGGAGGCTGTAGCCAGGTGGAGGTTGGTCTCTTCTGGCAGGCAACTAGCAACGGAACGAGGGGACACAGTCTCAAGTGGTGCCGGGGAGGAATAGGCTGGATGTTAGGCGGAAGTTCTTCCCAGAGAGTGTGATTTGTCATTGGAATGGGCTGCCCAGGGAGGTGGTGGAGTCACTGTCCCTGGAGGTGTTCAGGAAAAGCCTGGATGAGGCCTGTAGTGCCATGGTCTAGTTGATTGGCTAGGGCTGTGTTGCAGTTAGGTGATAGTTTGGATCTTGGAGGTCTCTTCCAACCTGGTTGATTCTATGATTCTCAGTAGCAGAAAGGAGCCTCTCAAGTGTCTTGGTGGGCAAGAGGTGTTATTGAAACTAAGAACTTCTTTCCAGTTTTAAGTTTAATGTTTGTATTTGCTAGTTATTTCTTGAAGTGTTCTAGTTTTGCCTGTTCCCTGTGTGTATAAGTATCTAAACTCTGTGTTTTGAACACTGTAAATAAGTTTTCTGGTGAGATTTAATGTTAATAAACAGTTTTCATAGTTGTTAACAATCTTTGCCTGAATGTCAAAATTAATATTGATTATTAATTTTGCATAATTTGTAGCAAAAGTGGTCTGGGCTCTGAATACTGCAATGTAGGAAAATCTACTGAAAATGAGAGATTGCACATCCCTCATCTTATACCTTCCTCTTTAATTGGAGAGGTCTGGGAACACTGAAGAACTGAACCTGACTCTGCTTAGCATGGTAGTTTAGGGCCTGAAGACTATTTGAATGTGTTTTAATTTACTTAGGTGGCAAAATAATGAGATTTTTTTTTTACTTGAACAGGATGGAGTGTATTGTAAATTTTCAGGTTTGGTTTTGTTTGTTCACTGTTTTTTGTTTTTTTTTCTCTAAAGGGTCACAAGAGTCTCTAAAGGTCAAATCTCTAAAGGTCACAAGTTTCTTATTCTGCACATCTTGCTTCTTTTGCCCACTACTCCCACCCCATTTGCAGGGCAGGGAGGAAGCCGCAAAATAACAGGACACCAAGCTTCGAAGTCATGCTCCAGCTTTGTGCACTGTGCTAGAGGCTCCTGTGCAGGCCAGCTCCTCTCCATCTGATATCTGATGCCACAGGCAGAGCCTGGAGTACCTTTTTGGGGTGCCTAATGTGGGACACTGTACTCCCTGCCACCTTCATCTTGTCCTGAAATGTCCCATGCTGCTGTCATACGAGTGTCACTGCAGTCATAGCCAGTGGCTCTCAGGCTTTGTGCAGGCAGGGTGCTTCTGTAGCCTTGGCAGTAAGCCCAACCTCAGCTCCAGCTAGGTCAAATTTATAATTTCTCTGACTGTCCATGCATTACTCAACTGTCCTTTGCAGCAGTGGTGTGGCCCCAGAGCTGCCAAGTGAAAAGCCCTGACAGCTCCATTTAAGCACACTACAGCGTTTCAGGCAAAGGGAGATCAAGTCATGGTTGCTGTAAATTACGAGATAAGTTTTTTCCAGTAACTGCAAATGTATCATCACAACCCATGAGATCACACTTTATCACTTCACTTTACCAAAACAAGTTGGGAATTGGCCTTGAACTTCTAAATGAGAATGATGCTTAAAAAATTACATTGTTTCATATCAGTGAGGAATTGGTACATTCTTTATTTTACTACATACAAATAGATTTCTTTCTTTATTTCTTACACTTGGCTTCTTCCCAGTTTAGGATTTCTTTTTGCCTTTCTGAATAAAAAAAATTACACATTAGGTGTGTAGATTGGGAGATGCTGCAGCACTCTCTGTAATAGCCAGGTGTCCATCTGAACTAAAAATGAAACTCAGTGCCTCAGCTAATGGCCTTGCATCAGTTTATGAAGTAATTTTTGCCAGTGATGAAGAAGCAGTGCATCAGCAAGACAAAAATGTTACTTAGTTCTTTCCTTTTTCTTTTTTTTTTTTTCATTTCTGATTGACTTTTTCTAGTCTTTGTCAGCTCACGTAGTAAGCACTGAAACATCACAACAGGATTGTCTTATGATGAAGTCTTAGAAGAAATGCATAGCATTTATTTAAGCAGGGGTACAAATTATTATCTACTCAGTCTGAAACGAAATTTAAACCAGGAACTTTCAAAATGCTATTTAAGGCAATAGGATGAAGGGGAGGGGAGGGGAAGGAATAATGGAGGTTGATAATTAGGGAAGACTTGCCAATCAGGACCACTAGTTGTTTTCAGCAGAAATACTGCATGCTTCATTTGTGTCCAGATGTAGTATAATTTCAGAAAGTTTGTACAAGACTAATTTATCCAGGGTGAAAATGGGATGGAGAAAAGATGTGTGTGGAGGGCAGGAGAATGAGTGAAGAGCGTATGGATGTGTGAAAGCCTGGGACAAGAATGAAGAAAGAGAATGTAAGTTACATCTCCTGGAACTGTTCAGCTGAGGTTTAGTAGTATCTCCAGAAGTGTAGATGGAGTTGCCTGGAACTTAGTATCCCTGCAGTTTAGTACCTCTCAACTTGGATACTGCATTGTATCAATTCTCCTAATACTCTTAGGGTGAGGTTAGCTATTTCAGTTTATGTTGTGGCCTTCAGCTAAGATGCTAATGTGTTATTTGTAATGTCATGTGGTAAAAGTGCTCTAAGGAGCCTCCTGGAAATGTATAGGCTGCATGAAATTACACACTTAGGTCTCTGAAGTATGATACTTAGAGCAACAGCATTTTCCATTCATTTGTTACTGCCATTGAATGAGTGGTAGCACAGCTTTAATAGTGCTGAAGAGTCCACTGCATTCATACGGTTTTGAATGGTAATGTGTTGTTTCTCATTTAAGAAAATACTGTATCGAGGATGAGTACAGATGAGAGCAAAGCACAAGATACAAGTAATCTCATAACTGAGGTGCTGTTTTGGAGGGGAAATTAATTGATGCCAGATGATATTTTCCCAAATTAATATTGTTTATTCATTTTGCTGTTCAGAACTCATGCCACCCCCAACCACTAATTTTAATAATATTTCGGTTCGTACACGGTCATGGAAACATTCTATGGATAATATCTAGATCTAGTCATAACCAGCAAAATATATAAATGTTAATTGAACTCGAAGAGAAGGTTCCGTAGTTAAATGCTGCTTGTGGTCAATATGCCGCTTGCCCAGTAGATGGGCTCAAGCTCTTGCTGCTCTACAACAGAAGGCAATAGAGAATTACAAAAGGACACTGAGCATTTACTCACAGAATATTATTATTACCCTCGCTGGGGCTAGCCACAGTCCAGACAGTGCCCAAATGCTTTCAGGGGACTCTGTCTTGTTGGACATTGAGGCTTGAATCTTCCCAGCTTCTGGGAAAAGGACACAGACAATCTCTGACCTCGTCTCCTGGCTTCTCCTGCGTGATAGAATAGAATAGAATCAATCAGGTTGGAAGAGACCTCCAAGATCATCCAGTCCAACCTAGCACCCAGCCCTATCCAGTCAACTAGACCATGGCACTAAGTGCCTCATCCAGTCTTTTCCTGAACACCCCCAGGGACGGTGACTCCACCACCTCCCTGGGCAGCCCATTCCAAGGGCAAATCACTCTCTCTGTGAAGAACTTCCTCCTAACATCCAGCCTATACTT
>WAAF01000253.1:29122-93118 GCA_013400475.1 Tricholaema leucomelas | reverse complement strand
TTGTTAAATTTCATCCCATTGGCCTCTGCCCACCCATCCAGCCTGTCCAGGTCCCTCTGCAGGGCTCTCCTACCTTCCAACAGATCAACACCTGCTCCTAGCTTGGTGTCATCTGCAAACTTGATGCTGGACTCAATCCCCTCATCCAGATCATCAATAAAGATATTGAACAGGACTGGGCCCAGCACTGATCCCTGGGGAACACCACTAGTGACTGGCTGCCAACTGGATGTGGCACCATTCACCACCATTCACCATGATCTGTATGTATGTCCAGGAATTCTAGGCAGGACCTTCAGTTGCAGAAGGCAGATGTGCAGTCTCAGCGCAATGTCGCACTGGCCACACAGGCCAATAGAGTGCAGGCACCCAAGGTCTGCTCTGGTAACTTGCAGCAGTGGAGTTTACCAGGCAACCAGTAAGGCAGTGTGCAATAGCAGCACAGCTGGGCACAGTGGAGAGAGCATGGCAAAGAGCAGGGAAGCAGAAGCAGGTTGTTCACCTGTGTATCTCCTTTTATCAATGTGGGCTGAGATTAATTGTCCTTTGGACACAAGAACAGCCAATCAGGATGGCAGTTAGCCAAACCATACCATATTAGGCAAAGCCATGGGCTCGCTTTTCCCTGATTTGGGAAAAGCACAGGCCTTGCACTAGGCAGGCACAGGCTAAGTGTGTGTACCTTGTTTGCCACCGGACCCCGCAGGCCAGACTCAGTGGCTCCAGGTTCTTTTGCATCCGTTTCCCACGCTTGCCTCTCTGGTGGAGCAGAAAAACATGCCTAGGCAAGGCAGGACATGTATAAGCCTATTTTGGGCCTGTGAGGCCTACTACAACTGGTGCACCCATTTTCACTGATCTTGAGAGTACCTTGACCTATAATTGTTTTAAATAACTTAATCTGCACAAATTCTTGCTGTATTTTTATCTGTTAAAATTTTGCTATTTACTGTTCAGTTTGAGAGGATTCTAGTCATATATATTTGAAACTTGATTTTCAACACTGAACTATAGGTATTTGCCTATTTTATTTGGTTTAATTCCTTAAACTCCAAATTGGCTTTTGAAACCTGTTGACTCTGTCCTAACTCCAGGGAAAGGAATGCTTTCTCTGTAATCCCACTGTTGTGCTGATTGGAGAAGTAATTGAAACCTCTCATGGGCAATAGACCAGGCATTTTACATACCTCCCTTATCTGTGTAAATATTTCCTCATCTGCCATCTTCTCCATCCCTTGGGCTCAATGGCAGTTTCTTATGATCTCTTTAAGGTAGTCTGCTCCCTTCCTCCTTTCCAAAATTGAGAGTAGAATTAATTAGTGTTTTCTTTACCGCACATTTTTCACTCCCTCCCTTTTCCTTATGTTGTACCTGGGTCTCCCACTGACAGAAACTCTTGGTTTTTTGTGTTCTTTTCCCCATTTTCTGTTGGAGAGCCCCTACCTTTAATTTGTTAACCTGCAAATATTCCTTTTACTTTCATAATGAATTTTCATTGCTGTTTTTGTCATTTCTTCTTCTTTGAAATTTTTATAGAAGTGATTAAAAAAGTAAAGTTGGAGAGATTCACTGCAGCCATCAATTTGATTTGTTCTTGAGAGACATTTGCAGTGGATTGAAAGTTATGTTCTTCCATGAAAAGGATGGGCAGATGCCATGTGGCTTTGACTTTTGAATAGTGCACAGTTTCTTATGAGCAAGGTATAGGTGACAACAGACTGGCAGCAGCAGCAACGAATAAAATGGTTACCGTAACATATTGTGTGCAAAAATTTCTGAATTGACAGAGAAAAATATGTTGGCAGAGAGGAATTTGTGAGTTATTGGCTCAGTCTGTGGTTTGTTTAGGATCTGTCATTCTTCTTGAAGGTGTCATCAATTTGAGCTTGGATGGTTTGCATGGCTGTGAGCGGAGGATTTCTCTACTTGCACTCAACTCCACACCTCCAGCTCCCTGTGGTGAAACTGAAAGCTTTCAGTGAGATTTTATGGTTTGCCACTCCTTCCTCTTCTCCTTGCTGCTTGCTTTCATATGTGGGTGTAACTTGGAATGCTGAGGAGGAGCAGGAAAGTACGAAATCTCATGGCTAAACTCCAGCTTCTTCCAGTGCTGGTGACAGTAGAAGCACAATGGTAGCTCTGCCTTCCAGCCCCAGCCCTGCAGAAGAAGCCACAGGAAGAGCACCAAGGCAGAAATAAGTCCTGGGACCCTGCCAGTCTTCCTGGTACTGCTGTTGCTAGTCTCACATTTTTGAGTATCATTTGGACTATTAATGCAGTAAATTAAAATAGAGCAGAGTCTGTGTGTTTTACTGGAGCAGTAAGGATTATTTGTAAATCATGTCAGTGGTTAAAACAATGACTATCTTCCTCCAGTATTTTCTGTTGGAAGCTATAGTTAGGCCATATGTTACTAATACTTTTATGAATGTCAGATACTTACTCCAAGAATAAAACAGAGAAGTCACTTATGTGTATTGATCAGGTCACATGGAATTTAAAACATCAAAACATTTATGATTCTTGTTTAGTTAATTATCTATTTTATTAAAAGTTACAAGACCTTAAAGTGTATTCTGAACTTCCTATGGACATTGAGTTTTAAGACAATACAGTTAATGGCTTTTGCAGTTTCCCAGTCTTAAAGCTGCATGTTGAACTGAAAGATGAGCTGGAGGAGACAGTGCTTTGAGCTGATTTCTGTCGGTGTTCACAGCTGTGATGTGTGGATGTAAACACTGCCAGATCTGAACACCAGCTTTACACCTGCCTTGTGCAAGTGTGAATAACCACCGAAGCTATACAAGGGCTGAGAATCAGGCTCTAAGAGCTTCAACCTGCAGCTGTCTGTCAGATGTCTATTGCAGATTGCATTAATCACCTCAGTTGTTGGTTTTTTTTCCTTTACATTCTCTAAGTTTAACCAACTGCATAATTATTTCTTTATATATATGCAAGGACTAGTGGATAATTTTTCTTGGATGCAATGTTTAATTGCAGGAATACTGAATCATAGACATCAGGTATTTTGTTTCAACATTTGTATGCAAGTAGAAAATAATACTGGGGTGGGACTAGCAGTAGAAGAGCTTCTCTCACCAGCCAGGAGCTTTAAATTTGCATTTATTTGTCTGTGGTGTAGGTATGGTGTTTTGGTAGGCTTTTGCCCAATTCTTTAAAAACCTATTAGAGCCAATGCTAGTGGGACAGGCACTGTTTAAATATTTGCTCCAAAATCAAAATGAGCATTCATCATACAGAAAGATTGTGGGAAGCTGTCCGAGTTACAAAGACCAAAGATAAACCTAATAGCTCGACCATACGGTGCTGAGATTGTCTGTTTTAGGGCAGCAGGGGAAGAGAAAGAGATTAAAACATATATTCAGGCTCCAAATAACACTTAATAGCTTTCATATCAAAAGCCATAAAACTGATGACACCAAGCTAGGAGCAGGTGTCGATCTGTTGGAGGGTAGGACAGCCCTGTAGAGGGACTTTGACAGGCTAGGTGGGTGGGCAGAGGCCAGTGGGATGAGATTTAACAAGGCAGGGTTCTACACTTTGGCCACAGCAACCTCAAGCAGCACTACAGGCTGAGGACAGAGTGGCTGGAGAGCAGCCAGGAAGAAAGGGACCTGGGGGTGCTGGTAGACAGTAGGCTGAACATGAGCCAGCAGTATGCCCAGGTGGCCAAGAAAGCCAATGGCATCCTGGCCTGTATCAGGAACAGTGTGACCAGTAGGACAAGGGAGGTTATTCTTCCCCTGTACTCAGCACTGGTCAGGCCACTCCTTGAGTACTGTGTCCAGTTCTGGGCTCCTCAATTCAAGAGAGATGCTGAGATCCTGGAACGTGTCCAGAGGAGAATGACAAATGTGGTGAGGGGCCTGGAGCACAATTCTATAAGGAGAGGCTGAAGGAGCTGGAGTTGTTTATCCTGGAGAAGAGGAGGCTCAGGGATGACGCCATTGCTGTCTGCAACAACCTGAAGGGAGGTTGTAGCCAGGTAGGGGTTGGTTCCTTCTCCAGGCAACCAGCAACAGAACAAGGGAACACAGTCTGAAGCTGTGTGGAGCGAGGTCTAGGCTGGATGTTAGGAGGAAGTTCTTCCCAGAGAGAGTGATCAGCATTGGAATGGGCTGCCCAGGGAGGTGGTGGAGTCACCGTCCCTGGAAGTGTTCACTTAGTTCATACTTAGTACCATGGTCTAGTTGATTGGCTAGGGCTGGGTGATAGGTTGGACTGGATGATCTTGGAGGTCTCTTTCAACCTGATTGATTCTATGAGTCTATTCTATGATTTTGATTCCATAATTTTTATTATGTAAAATCTACCCTTATTTCACCGTAGTAGAACAGAGTTTGTTTCATCCTAAGCTGCTTAAGTTACAGTGCATCTAACTTTTCTCTTATTATTCACTATTTTAACTTTTTTTTTCCCCAAGAATTCTGATCTATTAGACAAAGCTTACATTTACAGAAAGATATGCTGGCTTGTGCCTCAAGTTCCTTTTAATGACATCTTATAATGACTTTCTCAACAATTTTCTTAGGTGCTTAAATGAGAGTTGTGACTTTATAGCTCCCTGGATCACCCTTATCATCTTTCCCACCTCAATAGGACTTGTAATCTTCCAGCTTCTTATTGTAGCTTTAACAATAAATTGGATCACATTTATTCTGGGCTTGTTTTTTTTTTTTTTCCTGGAAGGTAATTCATCTAATATAAATAGAATAAAATATTTTAGTTGGAAGAGACTTAAAATGATCATCCAGTCCAACTGCCTGACCAATTCAGATTTGCAAATTCCACATTTTGTTGTAAAGTGACTTATTTCTTCAGCTGCTGTTCACTTTTGCATCAAGCATGGAATAACCAGGAGAAAATGTTGTGAATATAAAGCTGAAATCCCAATGTATTCAGTCATTAACAAAGAAAACCCCATGCCATTTCAGTGATAATAGAATGAAAATCCAACTTGTGTTTTCTTTCTCCAGCTTGTTTTCCGCAGAGATCGCTGCTCTTAAGCAAACACCTATTTAAACCTTTGAAATGTATAATCTTAACTTCATACAGTCTAGATTTGTTAATGTTTCATCCCTACTTGCAACAGTATTACGATTTAAGTGTCAGTAATATAAAAAGCATTTGTGGAGCAAACACTAGGAAATATCTTTCTGGGAATGATGTTACAGGTATGAAATAAGGTTCAGAGTTGTTTTGTTGGGTTTTTTTTTTGTATTATTATTATTATCATCAAAGTTTTGCTTTGCTGCTGCTTCTTAGCCTGTTAATAAAAGAACTGGAAACAGACCTTATGAGATACAGCAGTAGGTGGTAAAAAATCATTCTAATGTGTTGCTGCTACATGCAATTAAGAAAAAAAGGAAATCAAACATTCGAGCTGCAGTCATGGACTAGTTAACCTTGAGACAGAGCTCTGATTATTGAAGGCAAAAACAATCAGCACTGTAAGCTTAGTGTAATAATGAATGCTAATGTACTTGGGAAATATTACTGGTCCAAAAATGGTGTATAGCATGGATGCTTGAGGATAGACTAGGTAGAATTGAGCTGGCTATGCTGTGTCATTGAAAGCTCCTTTTTCCTGTTACACATCAGATGCATTATTGCATGTTTCTCCTTTTTTAATTTTTTTTTCCCCTGTAAGATTTCTCTTAGACCTGATGGTTTTAAGGAAGCTTTTATGCTTTTAACTAGGCTAGTATGTCCTAAGAGGGGCTTGTAAAAGTGTCAGAAAAAGTGGCACTTGTCATAGATCAAAAGCAAATGTGCAAGAACCTTTTAAAGGGAAATGGTGTAAAGAGTAGCTGCTGGAAAATTCTGGTTTGGTATAATTGAAATCTTTCATGTTTTGAATTTTATGCAGATCTCTTACTAAGGGAGCTTTACCACAGCTTATGACTATATATCTCACCTCTTAGAAAAGAGCACCCAAAGTTTCTCTCCATGGTTGTAGCTCTGTGCACAATGTACAGCTGACCAGCCTGTTAAGTACCTACATCTGACATGAGGTTGCTGAACAAGAAAGAGCCCCTATGCTACATATGAGCTGGCAAGGGCTGAAAAACCTCCCTAGCTGTTAAAGTTCCCCTGTCTGCACTCCCTCTTTTTAGTAAAAACTGCAGCAAAACAAAAAGTGGTCAGACTCATGAACCACTTGAGACTGAAATTACAGTCTAGCACAAGTGCTTAGAAGGTTAAAGTGCACTTTGCTGCCTAGAGTTAGCAAAGTTTGTTTTTACCTGGCTCACTTTCTCTCCCAAGATAAAAGGATAGACATTATGCCAATTCGAGGTGCCAGAGGAGGTATAGGTTTGATATTAGGAGGAAGTTCTTCAGAGAGAGAGAGTGATTTGCCATTGGAATGGGCTGCCCAGGGAGATGGTGGAGTCACCATCCCTGGAGGGTTGAAGAAAAGCCTGGATGGGGCACTTAGTGCCATGGTCTAGTTGATTTGACAGGGCTGGGTGATAGGTTCTCATGGATGATCTTGGAGGTCTCTTCCAACCTGGCTGATTCTATGAGTCTGTGAAATTTTAGGTGACTGTATGTCTTCAAGATGGAATGTATATAACAGTCTACTGAAAAAAACAACCAGACCAATCACACCCCCTGACCCTATGTACCCAGAGTTAGCTATGGATGGATTTTTTATGATTTTTTTTTAATGACTGCTTTTCTTCTGTGATGTTTTTACACTAGCAGTATATTACTACAAAAGTTGCATATTCTGAATAAACCTTGACCTAAAATAACACTGGAATTTTCATTTATTTCTGTGTGATTCTTTTCAAAGTGCTGTAAATCATATTTTGGTGTTCATTTACCTTTGCATTCTTTTTTGAGCCACTGTCACAGAAGCTGATGGATGGGAATCAAATGAAGTGTGCTAAGTGTTGCTGCTGTACGTTTTCATCTCCTTACATTTCGTGGTTTGATTTATCCTGGTCATACATCATGTGCCTTATTTTCTTTTGCTTATTTTATTTAGTGTTGTCACAAATAATATCATTTGACCATCTACTGTGAGCACTAAGCAGTTGTAAATTAATGAAATAAACTGAGTCTATGAAACTCATCTGTTCCCAAATTTGATTAGAGATGTCAGTGTTGAACCACACCATTTACTACAGATGAACCTCATTTATTAAGGCCACAGCTTTACAGGATCTTAGCTAACTATGGTAAATTGCATCCTGTTTGCAATTATTTTAATGAAACAGTTAAAAGTGACTTTTTCATATCTCAGTCATGTTTTATATTTCTAGAGATGAGGTTTTTAGTTACTCTCTTGCTTTGTTCTGAGTCACTGGTATACATCCACATAAATGCCTCTCCTTTTCTCTTCAAAATGTGGCACATTGTCAGTAGGAGGCATGGAAAGCCAATCTACAATTGGCTTAAAACCTAGTATTCAGTGTCCTCTGTCATGATTTTGGAGATTCCTTTAGGTTTTATTTACTGCTAACTGCAATGTGTAGCATTTTTTTTAGTTTGTTTGTTTGTTTGTTTGTTTTTCTTCTTGGTATGGCACCTGCTTTGCAGTGTAATATGATAATATAATACCAAAGTGCATGCTTCAGCCAAGCCTCAAGATGTCATTATTCTGGGGTAGTAGGGAAAATTCTCATTTGTAGAGTTAGTGAGAACAGAGCAAAAACTGCCATTCATGTAGAATGTAGTTTGTAAAACTGGTGTGCTGGGATAAAGAAAGATAACAGGGTAGATTGCTATTATAATAGTACATAAAACATCTGATACATATTGAGACTTATGTCCTGGCAGTAAAAGCTGAGCAAAGGTTAAAAATGACTCAGAGAAATCCTGAAATGTGTGTGCTGGGAAGTGGACAAGTTAGCTATAAAACAACCAAACGTTCTGGACTAGCAATCAGTTTCAAAAGAGCAGTTGAAAAAATATGTTGCTGGAACACACAGACCAAAATAGGGAAAAGCTGGGGAAACAATGATAAATGAGAAAAGGAAACCAATGTAGAAGAGAGATTAGGCAGATAGAAATAGTGTTCCTTGGAAAAAATAATTGTATGAACACAAGAAGATCTAAACCAACCTCTTTTTATGGTATAGATTGGCAGAGTGTGGTAATTCTAGTAATGATAGGCTGTAAAAAGGAAACAATGATGGAGTCTACTACACTCATAGGCTTGCTGAGATGTATAAAAACAAGAACATAAACATAAACAGTGTGGGTCTCTGTCACAGCCGGTGCCTGTACATTTCTCCTGGGCCTGCTTATGCGAAACAAATCCTTCTGCGTAACTAATCCTTCTGCTTTCTAACCTCCCTTACCCTCTGATCTCACCTTGCACGTAGGGCAAACTCTGGGATAAGGTGGAGGGATGGAAAGGATGTGGAAGGGTGGTTGGAAACCTCTCCTGGAGACTGGTTTCTGGGAAGAGTGTTGTGTTTCTATATTACCTTTAACTTGTATATTTCTGTATATAACTGTATATATGGTCAGGCCACGCCTTGAGTACTGTGACCAGTTCTGGGCTCCTCAATTCAAGAGAGATGTTGAGATACTGGAATGTGTCTAGAGAAGGGCGATGAAGCTGGTGAGAGGCCTGAAACACAAGCCCTGTGAGGAGGCGGAGGGAGCTGGGGTTGTTTGGCCTGGAGAAGAGAAGGCTCAGAGATGACCTCATTGCTGTCTACAACTACCTGAAGGGAGGCTGTAGCCAGGTGGAGGTTGGTTTCTCCCAGGCAACCAGCACCAGAACAAGGGAGCACAGTCTGAAGTTGTGCTGGAGGAGGTATAGGCTGGATGTTAGGAGGAAGCTCTTGACAGAGAGAGTGATTTGCCATTGGAATGGGCTGCCCAGGGAGATGGTGACGTCACCATCCCTGGAGGTGTTGAAGAAAAGCCTGGATGAGGCACTTAGTGCCATGGTCTAGTTGATTGGCTAGGGCTGGATGATAGGTTGGCCTGGATGATCTTGGAGCTCTCTTCCAACCTGGTTGATTCTATGATTCTGTGGTATCATAAATATTTGCTTGTATATTGTGCTAAGCTGTAAATACAAAGATTCATTTCTTAGTTTCCAGGCGGCTGAGTCTAGTCTGGGTGATTTCACAAGAGTGGGGGAGTGGGTAACACCCAAACTGTCACAGGTATGGATTGGAAAAGTGCAGTGATGATTATCCAGTAGTCTGTATTAGTGGTTTGTAAGTCCATTTCATTGTTCCATTATGATTGGACTGCTAGTGTAACAGTAATGCATGGCTGGAATCGTAGTATCAAAGATAGAGTGAAAATACTGCACTTTAGACTTCATCAGTGTCTAAAATATTGCTTTGTCTTTGTTTTGTTCCCTCTCTCTGCCTCCTCCAAGAC
This sequence comes from Tricholaema leucomelas, assembly GCA_013400475.1. Lineage (NCBI taxonomy): Eukaryota > Metazoa > Chordata > Aves > Piciformes > Lybiidae > Tricholaema lacrymosa > Tricholaema leucomelas. The sequence goes on along the minus strand of WAAF01000253.1, from coordinate 83,740 downwards.
TTTTTCTCAGCTTAAACCATTTTGGGACAGACTTGCTCCGGGTACGTTGGATATGTTCTCCAAACACACTGCCTTGTTGCAGTTGTAATGTTTTTCCTTCTATCTAAATGTGTGTTAAATGAACTGGAGAGAGCATTGGTACATGTAGCTTGTAAATAGCACATGCAAATAAAAGTGCATTCATCACAGTTGCATAATGGAATATTAAGAGGAATTATATATGCAACTCATTTTAATAATGTTTTGCAAAAAGAAAAGAATGAAGACACATGAGATTTAACAAGGCCAAGTGCAGGGTTCTACACTTTGGCCACAGCATCATTAAGTTTGCGGATTACACCAAGCTAGGAGCAGGTGTTGATCTGTTGGAAGGTAGGAGAGCCCTGCAGAGGGACCTGGACAGGCTGGATGGGTGGGCAGAGGCCAATGGGATGAAATTTAACAAAGCCAAGTGTAGGGTTCTGCACTTTGGCCACAACAACCCCAAGCAATGCTACAGGCTGGGAACAGAGTGAGTGGCTGGAGAGCAGCCAGGAGGAAAGGGACCTGGGGGTACTGGTGGATAGTAGGCTGAAGATGAGCCAGCAGTGTGCCCAGGTGGCCAAGAGGGCCAATGGCATCCTGGCCTGTATCAGGAACAGTGTGGCCAGTAGGAGGAGGGAGGTTATTCTTCCCCTGTACTCAACACTGGTTAGACCACACCTTGAGTACTGTGTCCAGTTCTGGGCTCCTCAACTCAAGAGAGATGTTGAGGTGCTGGAACGTGTCCAGAGAAGGGCAACAAAGCTGGTGAGGGGCCTGGAACACAAACCCTATGAGGAGAGGCTGAGGGAGCTGGGGTTGTTTAGCCTGGAGAAGAGGAGGCTCAGGGCAGACCTCATTGCTGTCTACAACTACCTGAAGGGTGGTTGTAGCCAGGTGGGGGTTGGTCTCTTCTCCCAGGCAACCAGCAACAGGACAAGGGGACACAGCCTCAAGTTGTGCTGAGGGAAGTATAGGCTGGATGTTAGGAGGAAGTTCTTGACAGAGAGAGTGATTTGCCCTTGGAATGGGCTGCCCAGGGAGGTGGTGGAGTCACCGTCCCTGGGGGTGTTCAGGAAAAGACTGGATGAGGCACTTAGTGCCATGGTCTAGTTGATTGGATAGAGCTGGGTGCTAGGTTGGACTGGATGATCTTGGAGGTCTCTTCCAACCTGACTGATTCTATTCTATTCTTACACGGCAATTGAAAGATCTAACTTTAACATAATAGATGTTGCTGGTTGTCTGTGAGAAGAGACCAACCCTCACCTGGCTACAGCCTCCCTTCAGGTAGTTGTAGACAGCAATGAGGTCACCCCTGAGCCTTCTCTTCTCCAGGCTAAACAACCCCAACTCCCTCAGCCTCTCCTCATAGGATCTGGAGAAAATATCACCAGACCGATCTTGAGTAAAACAGAAATGGTTTAAGCAGATTTTACTGGGTTTGTGCAGTCTGTATGTTTATAAAATGTAATATTTTCCTCTGTGATATATTTTTCCTAGCACATCTATATTGAATTGTGCTGTTTAGAATATTTCTTTTAAAAAAATTAAAAATAGCTTTAGTGTCTGAGATTCAGATTTTCTGTCAAGAACTTGGCATACTTCCCTACACAATGCAAGGGAAAAAAATTAACATATAAACTTAGCTAATGAACCTTATGTAAAAAGTGTAATGTCACCTCCTACCAAATATGTGGCATCTGAAAGCACTGAATCCCATAAAACACCTTGCTGAAAGTGGTTAGAGAATTATAATGCATACTCAGCAGGCTAGCACTAAAGCACAATTTTCTTTACTATATAAGCGCTGAAGTCTTTTGCATAATGCCTCAGAGACATCTCTAATACAGTCTATGCCACCTATGGTTCACATCAAGATGGAGGTCAAGGTGTAGAACCATTTAACTTAAATCCCTACTCCAAATTATTAGCTACAAAAAGGAAAAGAGAAAACATGCAGTAGAGACGTGTTCTACATGAACAGCATAAAATAACTTACTTATAAGTGATTATAGGTAAACCAGAAAATGACAGCATCTTACATGTCGTTAGAATATTTTAGCAGAGCCTCAACTAGCTTGGATGAAGTCACATAAATTTAAGAGGAAAAAAAAAGAGTTACAGACATTGTAAAAGAGGATATAAATGTAAAGACAGTTTACTAGTGACTACAAATAAGGGTCTGCTAAGATGTTTTAATTATACTTTTAATTTCATAGGCTTACTTGTGTGACTATTAAATTCATGTCTGTGAATTTAGTACAGTGTGTTGGTGCAACGCCTGGTCCCTAAATTGCTTCGATTTTGCAACTATCTTACTTGCTATTTTGTTATTATGCTGTGTAGTTTTCTTTACTTCTCTCTGTAACTAATAGAAAATTAAAAGGGTATTGTGGATAATGGAGGATGATAGTGTGGTGAAGAGAAAAAGGTTACACATTTCTTGTGCACTTCCAAATCAAGCAGTTGTAAGATAGGTACTGCAAATTAACAAAATAAGTAATTCACTTGCAGAGGTGAAGCACCGAAAATTTCATCACTGTCTTTGCCTTTGCTCCTCCTAATCCTCCATATAATCTTCTCTGTGCAAATTATGAGTGAAAAGAGAACTTCTAAGTGGAACTATATATGCGGCCATAATGATAACACTGCCAGCCATGAAAGCTAGAATAATGGTTCCAATTTAGCTACATTGCTGTACACCAGTAATGCGCTGGACGTGATAAGCAGCCCAGCTGCAGCTTAAGTACCACTGCTGAGCAATTTCCATTCCAAAACTAGCATGTTTTTAAAAAGTTCAGTGCCTCTAAAGAATCAGTTTAAAAAGATCTTGTATATGTCAGGCTGCTGGTAGATTCACCTTCAGTGAATGTTTGATGGCAGATTCTCTTATACGGCTCTGATGTTGTAGTGGAGCTCTTTCAATGGCAACCTGTCCTGAGTTGACACAGTTCACTTTTCACTAGCCCTCCTTTCCTCATGCAGACAGCAGGGAAAGCAGTACAAATAACCCTTCTGGGTTGAGATAGAGTTTTACTGGCAATGAGATAATACAAAACACAATTGCCTTAGCCTGTTTGCAGGAAAGTGCAGCATCAGAACCCAGCAACCTCCCCTACCAGCAACCCACAGCCCACTCAGTGGAAAACCAGAAGCAGCAGCTGGAACAGGAAGCCTCTCACATTACAATCTGAACTTCAAGCCCCATGATACTTTGCTCCAGCCAGCATTTTCATTGTAATGGTGGCAGCACAGTATTTAATATCAGCAGCAGATTCAATTCAACCCATGGCTCAGGCTTACTTACAAATCAGAGTTTCCATTGTAACAGGGGGGCAACACATGGCAAGAGACACATATGTCTGAAGACGTAAGTCAAGTGCCGATTTGGAGAAACTCTCAAGTTTCCTTCTGAGAAAGTTCTCTCAGAATTCCTTTGCATTCACTCCAGAGTATGTAGTAGAGGCATAGAGGAATCCAGGCCAACGGACACTCTTCTTTAAATGTAACAAGAAAGCTCCTAGGCTCTGTGAACAAACTCCATTTCCTTGGGGAAGGATGGAGTAACTTGTGCTTATAGTAAGACTAGGGGCTATTTGTGGTGTTTGTGCAGATGTGCAGTGTGTATGCAAAGAAAGGCCTAGGCAGAAGCTCATTAGTGAGAATCACCGTAATTGGCAGGATGATCTAATTTTATTTGAAATATGAACATTGTTCTGAGTCTGTGCAGTTGTTATAAACCACAGGGCCATAAGCAATGTACTGTACGTGGCTTCTCTTAATAAATATTTTGATGCTCAGGTTGGAGCTGGATGATCCTTGAGGTCCCTTCCAACCTAAACCATTCTATGATTCTATGATTCCCCTTGGACTCCCAGGTACTTTCCACTGCATCATTTTTTTTTTAAGAAAAAGGGAAAATAGATGATTTAGGATGGAAGGCCCAATTGGGGTAAAGGAAGAAAACTGAAGATACAGGTTTGCAAAAGTCTCTTAAGGGTACAGAGCATTGCAGATGTTGCCATTACTACAGGCTCATGAATGTTACCCCTTCTCCTGATGTCACAGCAACAGTAGGGCTGTGGCACAGACAACTATTGCAAGTTTGCTTTCCTGATAACTTGAATTTCTAAATATCTACAGTTGTACTTGAAGGATGGACTGTTCCCTTAGTTCCTTAGTGGAACACTCTCATCCACCAAATTGGGCTAGGAATAATGAGTCTTACATGACTTAAAATTGTGTGTCCCTTTATGCAGCCTACTTCTCTGCTCCTTCTGTCATTTGGTGCAGGTCTCACAGATTGGTTATTCTGTGCCTGTCCCTGCATACAGTTCCATGGCAGTTCCAGTGTGAGCTCATGGTAATAGCTGATCATATCAAACCTCAGTGCCAATAAATACATTGTTCTAGGCCTTTCTCTGGCCATCTCTGTCATTGTGAATATTAATCTAATGATCTGTCTTTTGAGTGGTATGAAAGCTGTCATTCTGGACTAGAATTATCTGTGGGCTCAGAACAGTCAGGGGTTCATGGCATTAATCTTAGCTAGAGGTGACGACAATTTTTCATTTTTACTGGCCTGATAAAATGTTATCAAAATTGGCAAGTTCACACAGCTAATTGCCTGACATAAAACTCCAACCTGCACCACAGTCCAGCAATGACTTACACTTATGTTTGCGTACAGAGAGAGTGGTGTGTTGATGGAGATGGATGGGTTTTCTTACAGTGCAGAAAGCTAAGCACAAGTCTAAGTCTTTGCAGAAGCTGGGCTTTACTGTCTTTCCACTCCTGAGACGTAATTACAACCTTGCTCGGCACTCACTGTTGAAAACCCACTTACTGAAATCAAACTAAATGAAGACATGCTGCTACTGCCTAAAGGAACCCAGTTGTCTAGTTAGAGATGCTTTTGTCTGTCCTAAGGCAGCAACAACCGTAGGTGTGAACTGTGCACACCACTGACTTCCCTGCTTTATAGTTTTTGTAAGCAGATGTGCAGATACAGGTTGTTTGCAGCCATATGCTGGACACTCCAAAGGTCACTGCAGTGCTACTTATATATGTCTATGTACGTAGAAGGCATATTGCATAAATTGCATGCAAATGTTGGCCAATGTGTCACATTCAGTGTCTCAAAATGTTAATTTGCTGGGAGATTGTTTTTTGGTGGTTTTTTTTGTTTGTCTGTTTGGAGGTTTTTTTGTATCTGCGGTATACTGAGCCTTGAAAAGAATTTCCTTCTAAAGATTTTGAATGATTGTGGTGGTTTGGGTGTTCCCCGCCCCCCCACACTTTAGAAATCACCCAGACTATACTCAGCCAGCTCTGGAAATATGAATAAAGCTTATATTTACAGTTAGCACAATATACAAGCAGATATTTACAGTATATACAGGTATATACAGAAATATACAAAGTAATACTGAAACACAACTCCCCTCCCAGAAACCTGAGTCCCCAGGAGGGGCTCTATACCATCCCTTCACCTTCCTCCTACCCCTCTCAACCTTACCCCAGTCCCAAGGAAGAATAGAGATTCGGCCAGAGGGTTAGGAAGCAAAGTGGATTAGTCCAAAATGGAGGGTGAGGTTAGAGAGTAAGACACAGCTCAGCCAGTTCCCCAGCAGCAGCCCAAATGGGAGAAGTGCCGAGTGAAGTGATTATCTATGTTTTGCTTTCCATTCTTACATGCTCTACATCTCAGCAAGCCAATGAGGGAAGTAGACATCACCATGGTTTTCCTTTTACAGCCTGTAATCTCGTTCTTCTCACCAAAACATTCTAGCTAGGCTTAAACTAGCACAATGATGCGTCAGGTCAGTTGCTTTGGTCATATAATGATCAGTCATGGGTGATACTCTGATATGAGTTATGTCAGTATTACAATTTGCTGATTATATTACTGTTTCACTTATACTTTAAGCTTGTTCTTTTTTTTTTTCTGTTGTCTCACTGAAGTGTCAAGAAAGAGCACCACAAATAGGTTTGTTTTTTTTTGGTTCAGATTTTCCTTTTGATTCTGCCTTCATTCTCTGACAGACACTGTCCACATCAGTAGTGTGCCAGGCGAATACTGTCTCAGAGATCCTAATGAATGCAGTTTGTATAAATGTGAAGATATCCAAAAGACACAGTACTTTCTGTTACACAAAGAAGTGTCTTTTCAGTTGAGCGAATGACTTCCACCATACCATCAATAGATGATTGCAAACTTAGAAAACAACAAAAGTGTGCAGGAGAGGCAAAAATGAATAAGTTGCATCCCATCTGTTTGTCCTTTTGCTACATGTGGTAATGGTCACTTATCTGACTACCTGTGGATATGAAAATGTATTTGAAATGATGAAGAACTCTCTGTTCCATGGTAATGACAACAACCCGTGACATTTCTAACCTTACCAGCAGGTTAGAAACTATTTGTGTTCCCTTCCGTTAAGAATTTTACCCCTTCTGACACATCTATTTAGTTGTTTGAAAGAGAAAATCACATTAGTATGACCTAAAACCACAAATAAAGACTATCTTCTCCCAACTAATCTGCATATGTTTAAGTATTTATAAGCCACCTGCTGGGCATATGAGTTGGTTATCAATCTAGTAACACCCAATGTTCTTTGGAACTGGCTTTGTAAGCACCAAAGCACATATGCATTAACACTAAATGAAACCAAGTGGTTGATAGTAAAATATTGAATATGTGATGTTTGTGACTTTCTTGATTTTGTTTATTTGTTTTCTTGAAAGCATCTGAACAAGGTAAAGAATAAACAATCCTTATGGATGTCCAACCTGGAATGAGTGCGTGATCTGTTTCACTCAGAATGGTCTAATATCTTGCATCAGAAATGTCATTCTTTCTTTGTAAGTAGGGCTACAATCTAACTGTATTTGTAAGGTTTATAGTGATTTTCATTTAAGCATTTCAGTAGACTCACAAACACTTATCCATATCCTCTGGATTTGCAGAGTTAAGTTTGGTCATGTTTTTCCTTTACTTTTATTTTCGTGCTATTGTTTTCAATTTCAGAGAGTAAGAGGTATTGCTTGATAACAAAGGCAGAAGTTAATATTGTTGTATTTAATATCCCTTCAGTGCCTACAATGTAAAGACTGCAATCTAGGTGAAATTACTGTTGATGCTAGGGAATAAGTTATTCATAGTTTTGCAGAAGGAGTTGTGCTTCCAACTTGAATGCCTCATGAGTTGTTTATTTTACATCTCTGGATGTAAATTACCAGCTATTTTAATCTAAGAATATATCAGAAACAGAGCTGTAGAGCAGTCTGTTTTACTGCAGCTTTGTCAAACTTACCGGTGTTCAGCCTGTTCCCCGAAATTACATGGGTCAGATAGCAAGAAGATTGCTTAGAATATATACAAGAGAAATATACTGGGAGATCTAATTTAGTTTCTGACCACTAATGACAAATGGGGTCTGTTCTTCACCAAAATGCTGCTCCAGTTGTTGCTAGCAATCAGCTTTTACTTTTCTGGAGGAAAAGTATAATGGATTTAAGGCTTTATTTCAGAATCCTATAAATTCTTTTCTATCCAGGAAGACACTGATTGTGGTAACAGTAAGACATTTTTCAGTGCCTCATTAAAGTTAGACTTTACATTGCTCTGCATCAGATTTCTTGTGCTCTGTATTTAGTAATGAAAAGCTTAGGGCTGAAATAGGAAAAGAAAGGAACAATTAGACATTTCAAAATACTTTGTTGGAGTTCTTGTTTTTGGAATATTTTTTTCCCCACATTTTTCATTATGGAGCCCACACATGAGATTGTCTGAGTTATCTCATAAGCTATCCATGGACTGGATTCCAGTCTTCCATGCTCCTAGCTATGAATGAAATAACTGCAGATGAGAAATAAGTTTGTCTTTGAGTAACTGCTTTGATTTTGCTACATGACCCATTGTTATCCAACAGATAAAAATGGCCTGGAAATAAACAACCCTAACCCTAATGCCTAACCCTTATGGAACAGTTTTACATGTATAGTACTATATCATATCAGAGCTTTTCAAGTCTTGCTATCAAAATGCTGTTATCTAATTTCTGAAAGATATATACATCTTAAAAATTGTAGAAAATCAACTTAAAAATAACAATAATTAAAAAATTCTTCTGTATTTAGCAGAAGTCTAAAAAAAAAAAGCAACCGGAAATAAAACCAAAAATATAGAATCATAGAATCAAATGGGTTGGAAGAGATCTCCAAGATCCTCTAATCCAACCTATCATGCAGCCCTAGCCAATCAACTAGACCATGGCACTAAGTGCCCCATCCAGACTTTTCTTGAACACCTCCAGGGACAGTGACTCCACCACCTCCCTGGGCAGCCCATTCCAATGGCAAATCACTCTCTCTGTCAAGAACTTCCTCCTAACATCCAGCCTAGACTTCCCCTCACCCAACTTGAGACTGTGTGCCCTTGTTCTGTTGCTGGTTGTCTGGGAGAAGAAACCAACTCCCACCTGGCTACAGCTTCCCTTCAGGTTTATAAGTTAACACTGAGGATAATTTGGTAGAACTTTCCATCTCACACAGAAACATATACAGAAAGTCTCTGAGTAGTTTGATATGCCACATTGTATTTACAGTTCTTAAAATATTCCATTTAAAAGGTAGAAGTCCCAATAAATAAAATGTTTTTGTTTTTTTTTTTTTATAGTGCATATATTTATGAATTTATAGTTTGTTTTTTTTAATATATCCTTGAAAATTTGTATTAAATACAAATAGTTGAGCAAGTGAGGGAGGAAACACTAGATGTATTGGCTTGTGTCAGTGTTAATTCTTAAATATCTGTATTTTCCTGTATATGTTTATGTATTTATATACTTTTATTTGCACACATATATAAATATTTATCATCCACTGGAGTAGGATATACATAAGATTTATTCTGGCCTTTTAAAGAACTTCTGTGCTTCTGGAGACAAAATGGAAATTTAGATTTTTAGAATTCATGATATTTAGTTCTGCCTTAGTTCAGCAAAGCATTGCCACAAATACTTCAGTAATTGCAGCAGAAAAAAAAATTAAGTAGTTAAGTGCTTTGCAGAGTAGAACCACAGTTTCTTTAAATACCAACACACCAGAAAATGTCATGAAAAGGGTAAGGAAGCTGCTAGTAACAACAAACAATGAACAGTAGGTAAATCAATATTTTCTTTTATGAAAAATAGTATGTAGTGTTACATGGGAAAAAAGCTTAATTATAATTGGTGCAGTGCTTAAGTAGGTAAAATACAAAGACACTTAAAGATGCTATTTAGGTATCAAAAGAGGTGTCTTCAAAATTGTGGGTCCTATAAAATGAAGTTTTCTTCAGGTCTTATGCCAGTTCCCTGTTTAAAGAACTAGCCCTAATAATAAATAACCACCCTGCGTTACCAGCCATTGCCTGTTATTAATTGGAGAGGCTTAGCAGTGCCTCTGGCCGCTTATGCTACCAAGTCCAGAATGCAAACACATTGCTAAGTTACTGTGGGGTAACTTTTTTAGTAATTAGCAGCCTGCCAGCTGCTCTGACCTCATTGTGTAAGATGGACATGATTCTCCCATCTCTGTTTGTAGGGTTAACTCCCCTTTCATTACCGAATAAACAAGATCACCTCAAGTTTACTGGGGGTAATATCATGTATGTGAGCATACCAGCTGCTCATTCAGACTGCAGTGTAGCTTATTATGACATGCCTGTGTGTTCATCATCTGTAATCACTCACTGTTTTGTTTTCTTTTCTGACAAATTATTAGTGGGTTGATAGATTCTTTAGTTTTAAAAATCAAAATAATTCTATGTATTTCATTTGGAGATGTTTTTATTTGGTGGAAGGTGCATATAGCTGATGAAAACTTCTGCTTTCCTGTCATGCTCATTTGTAAGGCATGGGGCTGGCTATGAAAACATAAATAAAATGAATATTCGCAGGCAATAAATATTAATTATGCAAGGCTTATGTTCCGATGTGCTGTTGCTCCTACAGGTCCCAGCTGCATGGCAGAGCGCACTTGTTAAATGAACAAATGCAAAAACACCTCGTTGGATTTCACTAGAGAAAATGCTTTTATCTGCAGTAGGTGTGTACATCTTTTTGGCTCCAAGTTGAACCAAACTGAGTCTGAGGTTCTTTCTTAAAGCCTGGCATGACTTACCTGGTTTCTTTGACTCGAGGTATTCAACATGCAAGTGCATGAACAAATTATGTGCTGGTTAGTATTTAAGCTATGCTCAATAAGGAAAATAAATACAGAAAAAGGTATTTCTTATGTGCTCAGGTCCTCCCATGTTTCTGTAACCAGATCTTTCATTTTGTTTTCTGTGGCTCTAATAGCAGACTTGCTACAAGATGACTGGAACTGGATTTAGTGTTTGGCTTTATGGGGAGTAGAGGGGATGGGGCTAAAAGAGCTGTAGTGCCACAATAGCATGTTCTTGGTTGTCATGACTACACCTAGGTTGTCTGTAGGTGTACTCCATCATACGTCTGTTTGTCTCAGAGCTGCTGTTACATTTCAGAGAACAGTCCAGCAGTCCTTTGGCAACTAAAACGAAAAATTAAAAGTAATTGCTTCAGATTTCAACAGCTGTGCTGTACTAAAGGATTCAAACTCTAATGTACACTTCTGGTTTACTAGATTGGTTGCTTGTTGACATTTCTCCTGGGCAGGGGACAAACTGCAGACTGTTTGTGGATCTACACTGAGCACATGAGTGTAGGTTTACTGCAGTGTCCCATCTCTAACCTGCAGTGCAAAGAATGTGACTGCTCCAAGAGAGAGCATTGTTGATTTTGCGCTCTGGCCAAAACAAATTGCAGAGGCATGAAGTTATGATAACAAAAAGCCAGGAAGACCATGAGAGAAGACAAGAAGGTTTAAAAAAAAGAGCCCCAAACCTAAGACAAGACACAAAAAGCCCTTCACCAAACTAGTAAGGGTCCAAAGGACAACCACATGTAATTGAAAAGATTCAGTGAACTAACTGAAAGAAATTAAAATCTAAGAATTTATGCTTTCATCAAGAAAAACAGCCATGATAGGCACATAGAGATGGCACAAAACAAAAGATTGCATACTCTGAAAATTTGTAAGGAATCTGAAAGATGCCTGATCCAACCTGGCTTGGTGTCTGACAAGTTTACCTTCTGTAATTTCTTTGTTTTCCTTTTTCTCTAAAATGAGAGCATGCCTGCCAACCTCTTCCCTCCCCAAAGCTCTCACGACTCTAACTTTTTCAAACCTTTGATTAATACTTGCTTGTTTCTGGTAAAGTGCTATGGATCATAATTCAATAAAGATGGCATTTACTGCCATCTGTCTTGACAGCCTTCGAATACAAAATGTGAAAGGTGAAAGGTTTACTGGTAAGGTTTGTTGCCTCAAGCATATAGAATGAATAAGAGGCATTAGATATGGTACACAATAATCCTAAGGAAAAATGATCTTAGTCCCCATCTTCTTCATCACAACTGTACCTTCTCTAGGCAGTTTTCTCACCAAAAAAGAGTCATAGAATTGACCAGGTTGGAAGAGACCTCCAAGATCATCCAGTCCAACCCATCACCCAGCCCTATCCAGTCAACTAGACCATGGCACGAAGCACCCCATCCAGTCTTCTCTTGAACACCCCCAGGGACGGTGACTCCACCACCTCCCTGGGCAGCCCATTCCAATGGCAAATCACTCTCTCTGGCAAGAACTTCCTCCTAACATCCAGCCTATACTTCCCCCGGCACAACTTGAGACTGTGTCCCCTTGGCTGGACTTTAGGAAGAAATTCTTCACAAAAGAGTAATTGGCATTAGAATGGGCTGCCTGGGGAGGTAGTGGTGTCACCATCCCTGGAGGTGTTTTAAGAGGAGGCTGGATAAGGCACTTAGTACCATGATTTAGTTAATTAGAAGGGTTAGGTGATAGATTGGACTCCATTATCTTAGAGGTCTTTTCCAACCTGATTAATTCTGTGATTCTGATTCTGTGAACATCAGTCTGAAGTCACTGCTTGTCAGGAGCACTGTAATCAGGACTTGAAAAAGCACTTCAAGGCTCCATCATGGTTCTTGGTTCTGTTTGACCACTGTTAATCATTAGAAGGAAAGCAAGGAAATACTGTATATTATTTTAATGCTTATTCTTAAAGGCAAGCTGTTTTAAGTGAACACTTCAATACAATGTAGAAAGAACTTTTTCTGGCAATTCACTGCAAGGTTTTTTTTCCCCTATGTTTGGGGGTTGGGGTCTTTTGCTTGGGTTTTTTTTTGGTGTTTTTTTTTTTAATGTACTTAACACACCTCTTTCAATTATTGGTAAAATTCATCTCAGGATTCTTACTGTAACTGAGTAAGAGAGTAAATGCATTGATCAGGCTAGTAATTCTTGTTCTAGACTGTGTATGGAAGTAGCATGAGAGCTTAAAAGAGACAAGGGCGATTTGGAGTGATTTTAAAACAAACAAACAAAAAAAATCCACCCCAAAAAACCTCCAAACCCACAAGCAAGATGTCAGTTTTGGCCTTTTTTTTTTTTTAATATCACCTGTCTTAAGTATTAGTCTTGTATGAGGCAAGTTGGGTTTTAAACGAGTTTTTTTCAAAACACCGTGGCACACTGTTCTTGAAACATGCTGTATGAAAGCTTAGAACATTACTTGGCTAAAAATACAGAGTCATAGAATCAACCAGGTTGGAAGAGACCTCCAAGATCAGCCAGTCAAACCTATCACCCAGTCCTAGCCAATCAACTAGACTATGACACTAAGTGCCCCATCCAGTCTTTTCTTGAACACCTCCCTGGGCAGCCCATTCCAATGGGCTTCTTCCTCTGGGAAGAACTTCCTCCTAACATCCAGCCTATACCTCCCCCAGCACAACTTGAGACAGTGACCCCTGAGAGAAGAGGCCGACCCCCACCTGGCTACAACCTCCATTTAGGTAGTTGTAGACAGCAATAAGGTCACCCCTGAGCCTCCTCTTCTGCAGGCTAAACAACCCCAGCTCCCTCAGCCTCTCCTCACAGGGCTGTGTTCCAGGCCACTCACCAGCTTCGTTGCCCTTCTCTGGACACATTCCAGTACCTCAACATCCCTCTTGAATTGAGGAGTCCAGAATGGGACACAGTACTCAAGGTGTGGCCTGACCAGTCCTGAGTACAGGGGAAGAATAACCTCCCTGTCCTGCTGGCCTTACTATTCCTGATCCAGGACAGAATGCCATGGGCTCTCTTGGCCACCTGGGCACACTGCTGGCTCATCTTCAGCTACTATCTACCAGTGCCTTCAGATCCCTTTCTGCCTGGCTGCTCCCCAGACACTATGTCCCCAGCCTGTAGCATTGCTTGGGGTTGTTGCAGCCAAAGTGCAGAACCCTGTACTTAGCTTTGTTAAATCTCATCCTGTTGGCCCCTGCCCACATCCAGCCTGTCAAGGTCCCTCTGCTGGGCTCTCCTACCCTCCAATAAATTGACACCTTCTCCTAGCTTGTTGTCATCTGCAAACTTACTGATGATGGACTCAGTCTCCTGGTCCAGATCATCAATAAAGATACTGAATAGGACTAGAAATTAGAAAGTAGAAATTAGAAAAACCAAATTGTTGTCACTTTACAAAGCCAAAATACAAACATACTGCAGTATTTCCAGCACACTGCAAAAGAAATGATAGCAAGGATCTCCTTTTGAATTGTTATTGAACATGGTTAATAGAAGCTTGAAAAGAACACCATCCCCTTTTTAGTGGCCTTCTGTTTCTCATAATGGGAAAAATATTCATTCTCAGTTCTCCCACCCATGTTTTTCATAGAGTTCAAGGCAGCATTAGTACGTTGCAAAGGCTATGATGTAGCATGTTGTTATATGCTTCAAGCTCTTTTATCAGGTCTCCTTGGTACTCACCTGCTTTACTACAGTTTAGGTTAAATTTTTAAGGCCCCAAACAAAGCTGCTTTAGGAGTGAAGTTTATGGTGAAGCAAAGACAGATATTTGATTTGTGTTAATTGTCTTTTCTGAGCAGCTTTTGTATCTTAAGTTCTAGATTAGATCTAGACAATTATATTTAAATTACAAAGGCTTCTATGTTAAGAGTAGACAATATAAACCATAAACTGCAGTATTTAGACCATGTTGAGGCCTGATGTAAGTGCCTCTCTGCTGATGTCAGTGAAGTTACATCTGCTTGTACTAAGTCTTAATATAGTCTTCAGACTGCAGGAATCCTTGGATGGATGCACTGAATGCTGAGTCATAGCAATAAATCATGGAATCCACACATACAAAGTGTCTTCCATTTGAGGATCCTTTCGTGGGAGAATCTAAATGCATACTCAGATGTGTCCTTTATCTATTTGCGAACAGGAAGGATTATGCTTTGCAGAAGGGTTATTTTCTTGTAAAAAGTGATGATATATTTAAACATTAATGATATAATTTTATATCACCAAGATCTGAAAAATTTCTATCCTGCCCAAATGTATATTGGAATGATGATCTGTGGTATACATCAGTTTGCAAACAGCACGAATATGTTAGCCTTTGCTGCTTTATCCTCTGCCAAAAATGTAGAGGCGATAGCATCTGTTTCCACTACCCACGCTATCCAAATCATTAAAAACTCAAAAGGACTGGAAAAGAAGTTCTGAAAGCCTTCACATGACTGTCTCTTTCAGCAAAATCACTCTCTTATAACCACGTGCTCATTCTTCCTCGCTTGTAGTCCTGAATTTCAGATGGTAATGAATGAGTGACGTCTGGAAAGGTAGGATTAAGAATTAGGAAATGACAGATTGCAAACAAACAGACCTAAGTCATGAGTGCGTAATTTAGTAAGTGCTGCTTCAGCAAAATTGGAAATAATGACTGCATGTTTATTCCTTCAATGTAATCAGATATGGATAACATTTCAAGAACATAGATACCTGAGGATGGGTAACAAAATTCACGTTTATGTCTTGGTCGTATGTATCCTGGATATCTAGATGAGGGACTGAAAACCTGCTATTAGAAGTTGGCTTTAGAATCTAGGAAGGTTTGGAACTAGCTCACTTTTTTTTTTTTTTCCCCCAGGTAGTTTGCTAGCAGCTATTAAGAACCCTCTAATATAACCAAGGTGTTTTTCTCTTTCTTCTCTCTTTCTTACATTCCTGCTGTTTCTCCCAGAGGGCACTTGTGGGTTATAGGTAGAAGGAACTCTATGTACTGAACTGACCAAACTAGAGAAAATAGTAGTCTCTCATGTGTCTTTTCTTATTACTTTTTAAACTATACTGCTCCTGCACAATGCAGAAGAATTTGGAAATTTAAAGAAACCAAATCAAAGTGACATCCAGTTTTTTGACTTTCTCTACCATAAATATTGTGATCAGAGGGCTGGAGCACCTCTGCTATGAGGACAGGCTGAGAGAGTTGGGGCTCTTCAGCCTGGAGAAGAGAAGACTTCGAGGAGACCTTATAGTGGCTTTCCAGTATCTGAAGGGAGCCTACAGGAAGGCTGGGGAGGGACTCTTTACGTGGTCTAGTAATGTTAGGACGAGGGGGAATGGGTTTAAGCTGGCAGAGGGGAGATTCCGACTGGATGTTAGGAGGAAGTTCTTTACAGTGAGGGTGGTAAGGCATTGGAACGGGTTGCCCAGGGAGGTTGTGGATGCTTCCTCCCTGGAGGTGTTTAAGGTCAGGCTGGATGAGGCCTTGAGCAGCCTGCTCTAGTGGGAGGTGTCCCTGCCTATGGCGGGGAGTTGGAGCTGGATGATCCTTGAAGTCCCTTCCAACCTGAACCATTCTATGATTCTATGATTGTGTTCTACTGTTGCAAAGTCTTATTCCTTATCACTTATATTGATAACAGTGTAGATAATGATTTCTGAGCAAGCACAACTAGCCTAAAGTCCTCTTGTGGTCTAAAGCAGAGAATTTGAAGGTACTAATGGCAAAGCAGCACACCATTTGTACTGGTGCAATTAGATCTGTAATAACCTTTTTAAAGCTGTCTTAGTAGTTCAGTAGAATGGGAAGTAGAAAATTAGCAAAGAAAACTAGAAGGGAGATCAAAGTGTAAGGATATTTAAGAATTTGAAGAGCACAGAACCAAATCAGACATAATGATATTAAAACAATCCTTGAAAATAGTCTGCCAAACCTGGGGACATCAGGGGACTGTAAAACTTAAAATTCTGCTAATGTCAAATATTTGGGGTTTATTCTTCTTGACTTCTGTGCCCATGGGAAGATTTGAACCCCTTTATAATTCTTAACACAATTTCATCCTGTTCTTTTTCAAAACTGGCAGAATTTGTAGTTACATCTAAAATTTTATTTAGCTCTTTTCTATGTCAGAAACTTGGTAATAAAAATAGGTTATATGAATATGCTAACTTTGTTACATGAAGCTCTTTTGTGGCCTGTATCTTTTGTTTGAATAACATACCACCAAGTGACTTTCTGATGCAATTAACAAGAATTTCCTTTCAAGCTGGACAGAAAAGTAATCAACAGCACAAAACCTCCCATTTTTGCACAGCAGTGTGGCCTAGAATGTGCAGATATGCTGACTCCTGATATTAGGCTATACTTAATATTATAAACAAGTGTGTTTTGCTAGGTCTGAAATAACTTCTGATGTGAGGACTTTAAGCTGTCTTGAGGTTGAGCTCATTTCTGTAGTGTGAGAAATAATTTTTTTTTTTCAGTTCCAATTTCCAACTAAGAGGAAAATACCACAAGGCTGCTCCTGATTCTTAGTGAGAAAGCAGAAACAGGCTGTTTTGCAACGTGCCTATGTGGCCTCAGGGCTTTCAGACTTTCTAGACAATTAAAAAGTTTTAAGTTGAGCAAGTTCAATCCCTATCAGTGGCAATTCCCGAATAGTCAAAGAAAAAAAAAATCTCTCTAGGAGAGTCATGTTTTTAATATAGTAGTTAGATAATGATTTTTATAACATGGGTTAAAATGCTGGTTACTGGTGTGGTTATATGTCACTTGATCAAAAATACATTTTCTTGCTAAGCCTGTGTTACAGTGCAGAACCACAGGAACAGTGTGTTACTGACCTAGCAACAGTCCTCCATTGCTGTAACAACTCCCAGTGCTCTGTGTAACTGAGTCAATCTTCTAAGTAATTTCCTAGACTGTATAGTAAACTTGCCTGACTTTAATCTACCCTCAAATTAGGAGCCGTTCAGGACTTTTAATATTGAGGCATGGGAAGAAGCTGTATTGAATTTTGGCATCCTTGTCTTGTGAGGGAGGCTTTTTGCAGTGAAAAAAATTTATCTCTTTATCATCTGTATGCTGCTGCAGAGCAGAATCTGTAAGTCTGGAAATGATGGTTTCCATCATTCCTTCCTGTTTCAAGGAATCTTTAAGCAGTGTCCCACTGTGGTATCTGCTACTATGTTTAACAACATTGTAATGATAGCAATTTAACAGCTTGGTGTTTCTGCTAATTGTATTGTAAATGTAGCCAGCAACAATGATATTTTATTTGCCACAGGTAGGCTCCAGTGTTAATTCTAATTTGATTAAAAAAAAACAAAACAAAACCCAACAACCCTCCAAAACCACAAATAACCCCTCTCCAAAACACAGAATTACAACAAACTCAACAAAAAATACCAAAACCAACCAACCAAAAAAAAAAACCCACTCCAAAAAAAACCTGAAACCACAAAGTGAAACAAAACTTACTATGTGATAAAGCATTCAAAATTAATAACCTTTCTCTTTTAGAGTGAAGTGTCTGAAGATGTTATACTGATCGAATTAGAAAGAGCAGCCTGTTTACCTGTGTTTTCTTCAGCTATGCCCCTGAATGGCTGTTAGTTCACAGATTTCAGAGCTGTTTTTGTATGCAGCATGCAGATACTCGCATGCTTTATTCTGAATTTCTACCTGTGGAGACTATGTACAGACACTCAACATTTCCTCAGGCTCACAGCAAAGCATTTTTATTGTGCTTATTCCCAAAGGGAAAATTCAGTCCACTTTTTATGTAGTTTTAAATCTTTGGGATAGTTATGACTGACAAAGAATATAATGTTGAATAGAAATATGGAAGCAATTAGGGCAACAGGCATTACTTGTTCAATGGCTCACAATATATAATTGATGGAGTGAAGGATGGAGACAGACCTCTGCCTGCACCTCACAGTGAGAGTCTTTGCAGGGAATTTCTGTTGCCAACAAGCATAACTCCCTGCAAAGTATCCTGAAAAATCAGGATTACAGAAATGCCAAAATGCATTAAGTAGGCACTTTTAGAATGAGATGAAACAATTCAACAAAATCTTCAACTTGTAAATAGCTTGTGGATGCTTGGAGAGGCAAAAGAATAATTGGGAATAAAGTGGTTCCCGCCATTGTGAGTTGCCATTATAAGCAAATGTCGCCATTTGCCGAAACAATCAGACAAATAACAAGAGCACGATTTTCCTTTTTCATACTGAGAAATTCACACCAATAGTGTGCATGCAGAATAATGGCTTAAGGTAGAGAAAATACAGGCATGTTGGTTTTTTTTTTAGTGTACCAGACATGCCCATGACTTAGTGCGAAATGCCATGTGTGTCTAGTATGATGGTGTCGTAGTCTCAGAGGTAGCATGCAATGTGGCAGTTACTATGGTAACAAGATGTTTTTCATTGAAGAGCCATTAAAATGGTGGCATATAAATAACTTATGTACAGAGCATAGTCTTTGAGAAAGCAGTTCTTGTCCAGGGATTTAAGCATATGCTTTCATTCCCATTTATTCCCGCTGCCCCAATTCCTTACCTAAATTCTTGTGTATTTTTGATGTCATATGATCAGCCTGTCTCAGTTTTAGCACTTTGCCTCCTCAAAGCTGTAATGTTTGCAGACCTGATGTGGTTTAATAGGATACAACTGAAAAATGCACTTGTTGTTGAGGGCTCAAGACTAGAGGAAGTAAACCAGGTAAAACTCTCATTCCACAACTTGGTTAAGACTTACTCAGTTAAGAGTACAAGCTTTAGAAGTGCGGAGCATTTTGTCCCACTGTATGCTCCAATGTATTATTGTGTTTAACTTCAGACACCAGAGTAATGAAATGGACCTAGTTAGATAATTTACTGAATTAAAGCTAAATAAAGGTTGAAATATTTTCCTGAGTTGGAGATTGGCAGTTCTATATCTGTGTAAGATCAAGTCACTATAATTCGACAGAGACCAAACCTTAGAGATATTCTCTTCCCACTTCTCCATGTGCCTGGAGGAGTAGGGCTAAAGCAGCGAAGAAGATAGGTGATTCCCCTGCAGTGTAATCAGCAGGGAAGACAAATGTCTCTCCAACTGCCCCACTCTCCAGAGTCACGTAGCACGGGAGATGGATGCAATTTGTGTACTGGAAAGTAAAGAACTGTAATTTCTATGAGTATTTTATGGAGCTGTACATTGAATGAAAATTTCCTGAGATTACTGTGACATGCATTAACTAAAACAACTATTACTCACTTGGGTGAGGTAGCTGGTACTGTGAAAGGGATATTAGAGTGCTCACTACCCTGAAAATGTATTAAATATACTGAAGGAGATGAATTTCAGCATTAATACGCAATTGTAAAGGAAGTAATAAAGCCCTCTCTAGCTGTTGAAACTGAACTGTTATAACAAGAAAAATGTCTTAATTCATCATTAAATCATTGCTGTATAAGAGGAAAAATAGTGTAATTGAAGCTTGCTGACCAGCATCCCATGACTAGGAGGCCGGTAGCAGGATACATTGACATGCATTCAGGCAAGACCTTACACTATGAAAACATATTCACAGAGGTAGATATGATAATCTTACTTGGTAAAGCCATGCACTGTGCCAACTCCTCTACCATCAGGTGGCTGACCTACCCTTCTGTTCTAAAAGGAGAGCTAGTGGAAATACTCTATGAAAGGCCAGCAGAAATTGAAATTTAATACAGAGTAGCAACACAGTCTTAGAACTGAGGAGCATGTGCAGCCAATTACCAACCTTCTGATTCTCTTATTACCACAAGAGTTCTTGAGTTTACTGTTTACTCTTATTTTTGCCTTTGTTATGTCTTCTTTGCTGACACTTATTTCCAGAGAAAAAGCCTCACTAGCATATCTGAAGAATAAATACTTGCATGGATAGTCACAAATGTACACTAGGAACATTCACTGATCTAAACCAATTCAATCCTCAAATTCATGTTAGCAGAATTTCACTGTCAATAATCTCAAATCGCTTCAATGCAGCAGAGAACATAAATGAAAGAGCTGTGGCAGAATCATGTATGGGTGAGCTGCAGCACCCAGAAAGACAGCATCTGCTTATCACTCCTTTCATATAAGGTTCTGAGGAATAAATAGTTGTCTTGCTGCTGCAAAGAGGATTTAGCCACTGCTAGTGAGAAGTACCTAATTCCCAGAGGACAGACCTCACTGGAGATGGGAACCTGCTGTTGTGTTTTCCTGCCTTGCATTAGAAATTAAAGCCAAATTGAATAATAATCAGACATGGAGCTGACTTGAAATTACTACTTGGCTTCATTGATTCAAGGGCAGAAATGGCAGTGTTTACTCCAAGGAATACACAATATTTCTGTAGGAAGGAGTTTCTACTGAAAATTTTATTCTTAGCAATAGTTTTATTTCCAATTCTAAGAACAGAAGGCTGAGAAACTTCTGTGACAGTGTGTGATAAATATGGGCAAACACTGAATTTCTGTGACAATTCTATGTATATGCAGTCAAAACAAAGCTATACATTGAAAATCTCAGGCATTATTAAGGTTGTAAATTCAATAATTTAAGTGCTGGAATTCAAGGTTTGGAGGAGAGCCTTAACTTGATTTTATCAGAATCCATGTGATCTGATTTTTATTTTTTTTTAAACTTGATGGTTGTTTTTCCTAAAATTCTTCCTTTGGGTGTAGCCCTACTGATAATGTATTCCTGGACTAATGGAGAAGCTAAAACTGAACAACCTTTTATTCATCCTTTCACAGGAAGATAGGTAATTTTCAACAACCTCCACCTTGGAAAACTCTGACTGATAAATGTAGAAGGCCTAGATGAACAAGTATATGTCAGCTTCTGTGACAGATGAGCGAATCAGTAGGATTTAAGTGAACTGGGTTAAGCCTCAAATCTGCCACAGCATCACTCTGTGACAGTGGGTAATTCAGTCAGCTCCTGTCCTTCTGTCAGATGGATTGTAGGGGATAAATATGGGGAAAGCAGTCACCTATGCAAAAGGTACTTAGGAATGATGATATCAGAAATCATTAAATGGTGAAAGTACATTGTGCTAATGTTGGTTCTCTTCTGTAATGACATGCAATAGAAAACACAATAAACCCAAAATACTTGTTAGATTTGTTAGGGACACATCTCCATAATCCTCTATAAAATCTAGTAATGATTAAAAAAATAATGCTAACTTTTTTATTGTTAAAAAATGAGTATTTTTCTAATTGCAATGTTTCCCAAATGTGTCTTTGGTTGTAAAATGGGTACAAAACCCTGAACGTGAGCCAGCAGTGTGCCCAGGTGGCCAGGGAAGCCAATGGCATCCTGGCCTGTATCAGGAACAGTGTGGCCAGTAAGACAAGGTAGGTTATTCTTTGCTTGTACTCAGCACTGGTCAGGCCACACCTTGAGTCCTGTGTCCAGTTCTGGACTCCTCAATTCAAGAGAGATATTGAGGTACTGGAACGTGTCCAGAGAAGGGCGACAAAGCTGGTGAGTGGCCTAGAACACAGCCCTGTGAGGAGAGGCTGAGAGAGCTGGCAGCATTTAGCCTGGAGAAGAGGAGGCTCAGGGGTGACCTCATTGCTGTCTACAACTACCTGAAGGGAGGCTGTAGCCAGGTGGGGGTTGGTCTCTTCTGCCAAGCAACCAGCAATAGAAAAAGGGGACACAGTCTTAAGTTGTGCTGGGGGAGGTATAGGCTGGATGTTAGGAGGAAGTTCTTCAGAGAGAGAGTGATTTGCCATTGGAATGGGCTGCCTAGGGAGGTGGTGGAGTCATCATTCCTGGAGGTGTTAAGGAAAGCCTGGCTGAGGCACTTAGTGCCATGGTCTAGTTGATTGGCTAGGTCTGGGTGCTAGGTTGGACTGGATGATCTTGGAGCTCTCTTCCAACCTGGTTAAAAAAAAAAAAATCCAATTAACCTAACCTGTAGTTGAGGTCAGCATATATGAGATCCCAACCTACTCATTCCCCCATAGCACATTGTAAAGCAAGCAATAGGAAATAGAAGAACATGTAGAAAGTAGATACTAAGCAAGTAAGTTACTATGAGGTGGCAATGTGTTGGTTCTCAAGTGTAGCACACAACATGGTACAGCTGCCATCAACTCTCTCTTCTGTACTAAACTAGTCCTCTCTCTCTGGCCTGCACCATATCCTACACTGGTGATTGAAGCTGACAGGACTGAGCTTATGTGTCTGGGGTACACAGGAACAGGTTCTTCTATGGGGTCAGTACTGAATTTGAAGTTCCACAAGAGCAACAGTTGAAGGCAATGTAGAGGAGATGACAAAGTGGTGGTGTTTTGCTGGGGAGGATCCTTCCCTTGCATTGCCACTTGACTCTGTTACACCTGTGTTTGTTGTTCCTGTGCATATAATTTTTGCTTCCACTGTGCTTCTGTGTTGATTCTTTTTGATCCTGGCATAGTTTTCAAACTGGTAGAGGCTACTGGTGCACCAGTTGCCCATAGCAGTTGGTTGATGAGCGATGCTGCCCTGTTTGGTATGAAGTGATGTTGTTGAGCTGCTTGTTCTTTTTGAGAGCTTCCTCTACATGAATTTCTCCTTTTGCTGTTTGTGCATGTCCTTCGTTGATGTCAACAGCTGTAACATAGGTGTGTGGGACATTATAACCCGACGCTTTGATATCAGTCCTTTCTCAGTTGTTGCTATGCCCTCCTGCTGTTATTATAATGGCAAAACTTCTGCTGCTCATTTTGTATTTCTGCTCTCAGGATTTCTCTTTCTAAAGTCACATTTGTAGTGATCCTTCAAACGTGTTTAGAAGAGTACTGTATAAATAATGTCTTTCACAGTTTTTTTTTTTCCTCATAACCAACTTCAAGGGAGAAGCAAAAAGAGAACTATTGTGGGTTTTGTGTGAGGAAAACCTGAAGTGTTCACAGCATACTTTCCCAATAACCAGCACTAAAAATTTAATCTTGGAGGAGACTCTTTAGGCTTCCCATAAAGTGCATAGACTTTGTAGAAGGTGTCTTTCTTAGGAACTGGCACACTTTGTGTGCAGAGAGCTTTCATTTGCCTATCATCTAACTATATTATAGTCATTTATAGCTGTGTAAGAGAATGCAGAATGAAACTAATGCTTTTCCTTTTTAACAGACTAGATTGTATTTTAGCACAGAACTTGTTTTGTTTAAGAAAGACAAGGCAAGCTAGTTAAGTTGTTTATGCTAACAGATCTAGTTTAAAAACTCACTACATCCTATGACTAGGTGAGATGCTTGAATGAAGTACAATCCTGGGGCCTCCTATACACAGAAAAAAGCGTTTCAAGTTACCTCTTTAAAGCAAGGCAAAAAAGGTATTTCTCTGTGGGATGACTCTGCTTAATTGAGTAATTTGAATTTTACTTTAGCCTCATATATTCTAGTGGTTTCAGAGATGGATGAGAGAAATGTATCTTTTTATGTTTGCTGCTGGTGATTATGGAAAAAGCGATAGGCTGTTTATATAAATAGATAGTATTTAACTTTATTTTCTTCAGTCTTTTTACTTCTTTGTTGTCAACAGAAATATATGGTGTGCTAGGCTTTTTCTGGTCTAAATTGGACTTTTTTCTTTAGCTGCATGTTCCTTGTAATGCAAAATAGTAGGCAGTGATCCATGCAGGCTTCCATTTATAATACTAATACAAACCATGTTCCATGCTAATACATCTCATTAATATTAAAGCAAGAAGTGTAAGACTAGTGAGTGCTTAATCACTTGCAATTAGCACCTAACAGCTAATTCAGTAGAGGGCTTTTAGAAGGAAAAAAGTGTCTATGGAAGGGGGAAGAGTGGGGAGCAGCAGTTTTCTAAATGCTAGTGGATTTAACTTATTTAATACTGTGAAAATATAATAATTAGAAGAATTCTTGTAACCAGATGACTTTCTCTTAATTGATCATTTTAAAATAAAACAAAATAAAACCTTATTCTCCTTAGAAAAGAATGCAATGACCACATAAAGTCCCTTTACTAAGCTAGTGATGATTGTCCTTATAATTCAATCTTTTAGAATCATCTGAAGTTTGATCTGGTCGGTACAGGGATCTTGTCTTTACTGAAATGAGGAGCACCATACTTAGCTTGTTGGGTTGTTTATGGATGTCAAAAATTAATCTAATCAGCCCGAAGCTGAATTTTTCACATCAGATTCTTAAAATACCAATCTACAAAGTCTAGTGAAGGAAAAGAGTTTATTGAGTATCAGGTGAAGCAACTTGCCAGTGTTCTTCACATGTGTCTATTGTTTTATGGCTGCTGTTCTGGTATCTCATCAGCCTGAGATTGCTTGTCAATTAATGCTTGTCTGTTTGAGAAACTTAACTTCCTCAGTTGGAGAGGAAGTGCCTTTAGTGTTGAGAAAAAATACATCCAATAATTATCAAGTAAATGTCAATGAATTATCACTTTATCTCATCTCCCATTCCAGCTGCATTTCAGAATCTCCCTGATGCAACTCCTCCAGTTGTGTTAGTATCTGCTGCAACTTAAGTTTGTTGGCTTTCTTTAAAGGGTGAGTGGTGTTCAGAGCCAGACTTTGAAAGCAGGACACTTACCTCTCTTCTTGGTTTTGCTTTGATTTTCTCTGCTGCTTTTTCTAAGACTCAATTCTTTCAGTTGAAAGAACCTACATATGTAATTGGAGGAAAAAGATGTGTTGCCTCTGACTGAGGATTTGAGTGTTTTTAGGAAGTGCTTATGGTTTTCTTTGCATGTATGTGTTGCACTATGTTCTTGCGAATCATAGACAAAAAACTATTGGTGCATGCTGATGTCTTTAAAGAGCAAGCCATGGCATTGAGGTAGAAGTAGCTTTGCTATCAACAGCTTTCGGGAGAATTATGTCTATTTTCACATATTTTGGATTATCTGATGAGATTTACTCTGTGGATAGGAGCTAAGATGTCTTACCTCCCACTTCTTCTCTCCTTCTGCTGTGATTACCTGGTCTGGGACTCTTGATTGTTTTTTCTTATTATATATATTTATATTCTATTTTATATATTTGTATTCTTTTGGCATGTTTACAAGTCATTCTTTTTTTCTCTGATAGCTGATGCCTCATCTCTACAATAACTTCTGGAACTCTTATAATTTTTTTTTTATGCACTACTTCCCACATGCGCAATGTGACCTGAGAAGAAACAACCTGTTGCAGCTCATTGATACTGGCAGATTTGAAGTAGAGGCTATATGGAAATAAAACCCTTACTGTATAGAATAGAACCTGTTACCTCTCTGACCCCATTTATGCTGGGTATTTCCAAACAGTTCTTATGTACTGGCCAACTTTCACCCGTATCATAATGGCTGGTGAAACCTAATGACCTCTAGACTTCTATGTGCTGCTGTTCAAGGAACAGGAACACATTCAGGAGGGTCTGTACTTTCTTTTCTCTCACAGGTCTTCTGGTGCAGAGATACTGAGTAGTATTTTTCGTGGTATCCCAGGCTTTGACAGTTAAAAAGTTAATTAACACTTAAAATGCTTAAAGAGATGAGAAGACAGAAACTTAGAAATAATACTGTGCAGAATTGATTTCCACATTAATGCTATAAAAAGACTGGAGAGCCATAAAATCATATAGATCAGTGAAAGACTGTGATGTGACTTTGCCAGCTTTTGTGGTGGTAGCAATAATCATGTGGACAATAAATACACAAATTATCAAATGGCTCCAGTAAGCATCATGAGAGCTTCGTCAGAGTACAAACATGATCTATTCCCCTCTCCCTGACCTTGACCAGAAAAAGTTATCTATCCTTGCAAGAAGGGGCAGGATAGTCCTGAAAAGAACACTGAGAAAGTGCTAGATTAAATTAACAAAATGCTGAATTTTTCTTATGTTATTGCACTTTAGAGAAAGACTTGCTAAACTGTTTAAGGGAGGGGCAAAAATAGAAGAAAGTGTTTTCAAAAAGTGGTTTCAAGAGTCAAGAAAAGGAAGTATCTTAAGTCATCAGCACACAAAAAGAGCCACTCTATAAAGGGAGAAAAAGCAATAAAAGATGAAACAAGTAATCAGAGACCCAAATAGAGGGAAGATGAAACAAAAGAAAACAAACGAGAACCAAAGCAAGAGAAAGTATGAAGGAAGGACACACAAGGGGAAAAGATTCAAAGTTCCTGTTAGGAATATTTTCAGTAACATGAAGAGAGATGAGTATTAGCTTTTACTGGAGGGGAAAGGGAGGAAGGAAGAACAGAGGACGGCCAAGTGATAAAAAGATGACGACTACTAAAATTCATCTATGTATGTAATCTCTCTGCACCTCTGCAAACATTTGCCTAGGCAGTCTCCTGTTCCAGCCTCTTTCTGTCAGCAGAGAAGGCAGTAATGACACCCAATGCCTGGGCCACGCTGATAGATGAGTTAAAAAAAAAATCTCTTTGGAAAAGAAAGGACAAACTTCTCAAAAAGAATCATTCACTTGTCAAATTAGTGGCTTTAATGAAAGTGGATAGAGACTAATGAAAGGTTAAACCTGTAAATTGCAACCTAACAAATGGGTTCACAGAAGACAGTTCTCTTTTTATAGTAAGAAAAGAAATAATACTGACAAAATGTTATTGCCTTGAAGAGAGCATGACTAAACTGCAGTTTCCTCTGACAGCAGCATGCTCTCCTGTTGTTCTGCTGAGCCAGGCACTCCTGCTTCTCTTGAAGGATTGACAGACAAACAGTCCTTCATTGATTGCTGTACTTTGAGAGTGCTTTGATCATTACACTGTGTCTTCAGGAATATATACTGTAATGGTATCTCTTTCAGATCCTAGGCAGCTTAAAATAAAATCATTAAGTTCAGTCAGACATCTGATGTTTGTATGTTGTGAAAGGTTTGGTCATATTATGAGAGGTCTTATGCAGTGCAGTGGTTACAATGAAAGTACCACAAAATCATTAATGAAAATAAAATTGGGACTTGGTCTCTTTCAGCTTTTCTATCCTGTTTTTATCTTTCTGGCATTTTTTTGTGGCTTGGGCTGTTGTTGGGAAGGGACAGGAGAGGAGCTATTCAGTCAGAATCCAAGAGATGTGAAAACAGAGAGACAGGATTGGAGAGTTAACAGGGTATGTGTGGTATTTCAGTTTAGCTGAACCTTTCCTTTGTAACTTACCCTTTATCCCTCTTTGAGACTTCTTTCTTATGTGATGTGTTTTTCCTTTGTTCTTCCAGGCTTCTTCCCTGCAAATTCTTCCTATTTTGTGTGTTGCTTATTTCAAGGACTAGTTCCACCAACACTAGTCTTGTGTCAAGGAGGATGTAATAAGATTTTAATTTTCGAGTTCTTTGGGACAGTGAACTTTCACTCCTACTTACTATTCATGAAGGGCACTCTAATTAGGAATGATAAAAATGAAGTTGTTCAAGTGGGAAGGACTGGCTTTGAGATATTATGCTCTGCTATGCAATGATTTGATTTTGCCATACACCACCAACTGCTTGCCCATTAGGTGCCTTCCTTAAAATTTGCTTATGTTGCTGTTCAAAAGTTTCAGGCAAATCAAGAAACTTCCTTTCCAATCTGTAGAAGAGAGATCATGAATATTCTTTTCTTCCAAATAGTATGCAGTTTTAAGTAGGGCATGAATATAATGAATATGTTGTGCAGGGGTTATACTTCCAATTTTTTAGCAGTTTGGATATTTAGTAATTTGGTGTCACATCAGGAAGTTTTAATTTGAGTGTTTTATTGTGCCATACATTTAGTAGCAATCTCATACTGGAGAGAGGAAATTGCTGCAGTCCCTATTTTTCATGGTTTGTTCGAATGAATAATTAACTATCATACATGATTAATTTAAAATATTTAATAATAAAGCATTTCAGTACACCTCATGTAACATCCTGTAGCGCTTCACAGTGTGCTGCATATAGAAAAGAAGTAGTCAAAGTGGATCTAGAAGAGCACAAACACTAGATATGTGCGAGATGGCACTCAAGACACGGAGGCCAGCACGCTGACCTTCTTATGTCTGGCTGGGGGACCACTAGATCAAATGGTGGGGTAGAGAGACTGGGGTGAGAGCAGCTTCCAATAACTGAAAAAAAAAAAAGGAATATATAAAGCAATTTTAAACTGAATCAGAAAAGAAGGAAAAATTGATTTGGTTACTTCAGGGATGTCAGGTGATCCAGTGGGTTACTGGCTGAGTGACCAGTTGTGATGCATTATGCAAAATTAATAATCTGTTAATTTTGATATCCAGGTGATGATTGTTAATAACTATGAAAACTGTTTATTAACATTAAAACTCTCCAGAAAATTTATTCACAAGGTTCAAAACACACAGGTTAGAAATTTATACACGCAGGGAACAGACAAAACTAGATGACTTGTTTCTTAAAGTGGCAAACACAAATATTATACTGGAAGAAGCTTTTAAGCATTTACTCACAAAGTGTAAGTCAGACAGTATCCAAAGCATGTGGAGAGGTTGCTGTCAGTGTTTCCCAGGCTCTTTTCTTAGGAAGCTGGGAGCCTATAGCATAGTCTCTGACCTGATCCTCTGGATGATCTGTGTATCTCCAGGACTTCCTGTCTTGACAGGAGACTTGCAGAGGGGCAGGCAGGATGCAGCGCAGTGTGCAGTCTCGGCACAATGTCACGTTGGCTATGCAGGCCGATCGCATGCAGGCATTTAGAGCCTGTTCCTGGTAAGCTCTCCAGGCAAATTCAGGATGCAAATGAGGCAGCAGCAGCCTCTGTGCTACCTGCTTATCTCTTTTATCAGTATCCAGCCTGAGACTAATGGGGCACTGGACGTAGATTAGCCAATCAGAATGGCACTTTGCCAAGATTCACCATATTAGGTGAAGCCAGGGCTTTTGCCTTCCCCTCCCACAGTCGCCTCCCCCCGGCACAGCATTAGGGGGAGAAGGGGAACATGTCTGTGCAAGCCAGGGCATGGATAAACCCATGTTTGCCCTGTCAGGCCCACCACCACACCAGAATGTAACTTTGTTTCTGATTTGGTGCACACTGTAAATAATTTCATGTATTTATGCACTAATTTTTGTGTGTGTGCGGTAGAAATATTGATATTTCTAATCGTTCTAAGATCACAGAAAAAAAAATGGCTCTAAGAATTTAGTGTGTTGAGCAGCATTACCAGCCTGTACCTGAGCTTGCACAGTTTTGTGCATTTTAGGAAATGGTGCCAAACACAGAATGACAATTGAGAGGTGGAACGTGGTTTAGCAGACACGGATGGTCTGGTGTTCTCTACTTGTTGTGATGGAATAGTCACAAAGAGAGTGTTACTTCTTAAAAACTAAATCTTCTTACACAGTATCTTGAGGGAAAAAAAATAGGAAGAAAGTAGTTGAGAATGAGGAGTATGGAGAAGAAAAGAAGAAAAAATATTCTTCTGGAGAAACTGCCCTAAGGGCAGCTTTGTGACATTTTCTGTCCAGTCCAGGGCCGGAGCCCAGGAGGAGCTCTTGGGTAGCCCATTATGCTCCTCTCCTGACCTCTCAGCTGTGCAGGGTCTCAGACCATCTCCCTTCTCAGACGTACAGTTGCAGCAGCCAGGGGATGTATCATTGTGGCAGTTTGAGGGGTCCTAGGTCTCCTTTAAATAAAACCATGGGGACAGAGGTCCATCCCAGGGGGATAGACCTGCTCGTCCCAGGATATTGTAATATTGTTATTCTATTCCCTTTCCAGTATCACAGCTTTAAAGACAGTGCTGAATCCACTTCTCCCCCTTCTCATCCCTGCCTCTCTCCCTTTCACTTCTCCGAGCAGTGTGTGCTCGTATCTCGTGGTTCGTGGGGGCGTTGGCAGGCTGCTGAGGCCTTGTAGGCCCAGCTGGCAGGGGGCTGTTTTGACCTACCTTTCAGACTGACTAGGGGGTGGAAGGGGTGGAGGATTCTAGAAACTCTCATTGCCTTATCTGTATATATGAGAACTTCTCTCTAAACTTCCAATTAGTGTACAGTGTCCTCATTCTCACTTCTGAAAAGGGGTAAGAGTTGATTCTGTTCTGCAGAACTGGGTAAGCTCGTGGCCCAAACTGGAACAATCATCTCAACACGATTCAGAAACTGATGTTAAACGATGCCCTTCCACTGAGGAGGAGGACTTCCTGAAAACTTACTGAAGCAAATACATCACAGGATTTCTGGCCAAGAAAACAGAGTTATTAGATATAGTCCATATTAGTATCTAAAAATCGGATGCTGTTACAGTCTAAAACTCCCATTGGTTTCCACGTGGAGTCAAATGCTTCTCAAGAAGCACACAGCAGCATGCAGAAGTAAAACACAGCTGGGCTGTATTTTGGTCTTATTTCCTGTGTGGAATCATGGAATCAGTCAGGGTTGGAAGGGACCACAAGGATCATCTAGTTCCAACCCCCCTGCCATGGGCAGGGACACCCTACCCTAGATCAGGCTGGCCAGAGCCTCATCCAGCCTGGCCTTAAACACCTCCAGGGACGGGGCCTCAACTGCCTCCCTGGGCAACCCATTCCAGGTTCTCACCACTCTTATGCTGAACAACTTCCTCCTCACATCCAGTCTGAATCTCCCCACCTCCAGCTTTGCTCCATGGTAGTCCCGTCACTCCTTGATATCCTAAAAAGTCCCTCCCCAGCTTTTTTGTAGGCCCCCTTCAGATATTGGAAGGCCACAAGAAGGTTACCTTGGACCCTCCTCTTCTGCGGACTGAACAGCCCCAACTCTTTCAATCTGTCCTCA
Organism: Tricholaema leucomelas; assembly: GCA_013400475.1. Taxonomy (NCBI): domain Eukaryota; kingdom Metazoa; phylum Chordata; class Aves; order Piciformes; family Lybiidae; genus Tricholaema lacrymosa; species Tricholaema leucomelas. The sequence continues at coordinate 52,765 of WAAF01000253.1, read as the reverse complement.
CAGCAGTGGTGCTCCAGCCCTCTGATCATCCTCATGGTCCTTCTCTGGACATGCTCCAGCATGTCCATATCCCTCTTGGAATAGAGGCTCCAGAACTGCATGCAAATATATCTCCATGGGACTTGTTACTGGCTACTCAGTGACTTTTAAGGAGATACGTGAAAAAAAAAAACAAACAACCAAACAGTTGTGGTTTTCTTTTCTCATAATAATTTTCTAAACTAAACATTTTCCTATCAGGATTACTGAAATTTGTTTTTAATTTATTATCTTAAATTGGGCATTAAAGTTTTATTTTTTTGGTAAGGATTATGTGTTCTAGCTAATGTGACTTCTCCCAACCCTTCATTATTCCTGTCTTTCAGGCAGCAAGTTGGTATGTAAAAAAAAAAACAAAAGCCCTTAACTTTGTTGTTTTGTCTGCAGTTTTTGAATAATGTTATTTTAAAATACCTTTGACGCTTCTACATGGGCCAATAAGAAGCATAAAAAATGTAGAGACATTTATCCAGTTACGTGCAGTTGATCTTTTTTGCTGAACTCAAATTGGAATCTCCCTTCCCATTCAGTGTAGGCAGGACAGAGCTCAATGCTGGAATTAGCCTGCAAAAAAATCTTTGGTTTATGAGAATATTGTGCAAAATGTGAAGCTGATCCAAAGCTCATGAGGGCTTGGGGAGTTTTCCATGTACTTCAGTCAACTGGAGAAGAGGAAGCTCAGGGCAGACCTCATTGCTGTCTACAACTACCTGAAGGGAGGCTGTGGCTAGGTTGGGGTTGGTCTCTTCTCCCAGGCAACCAGCAACAGAACAAGGGGACACAGTCTCAAGTTGTGCTGGGGGAGGTATAGGCTGGATGTTAGGAGGAAGTTCTTGCCAGAGAGAGTGATTTGCATTGGAATGGGCTGTCCAGGGAGGTGGTGCAGTCACAGTCCCTGGGGGTGTTCAGGAAAAGACTGGATGAGGAGGCACTTAGTGCCATGGTCTAGTTGACTGGATAGGGCTGGGTGCTAGGTTGGACTGGATGATCTTGAAGGTCTCTTCCAACCTGGTTGATTCTATTCTATTCTATTCCAACTTTGGAGCAGGCAGCGTATGGAGGAGGGAGAAGATATCCCACTGTTATTGGTGGAAATTTCCTCAAGGGCAAGTAGTCCATAAAATGAGTTTTGCTATCAGCAGGCAGAGTGTGGCCAGAATCACTGGGAAATACACTGACAAAAGTTCTCTGCAGCCTCTGTTAATGGAGTTTATTTAGATTTCTACTCATACTTGAAAATTTTCCTTACTATGGACCCTTAGGCCCTTGTTAATGTAATAAGTACAACTGCCAGTTTGTCACAGAGGCACCTAGGCTAAAATAATTACAGCAAGATTTTGTGAGGGTCAAATAAGAGAATGATAAGTCCAAGGTCAGAAAGAGGAGCTTTTATCATTGATACAGGCAAAAGCAAGGATGGATCCCAAATAAAACCTCAGCTTTTTATGAAAATTCCACATTGGATAAAACTAATATACATTGTATTGTAAAGTGAATTTTTCTTCTTTTCTAACCAGTTTTCTGTTTCTTAGTGCATGCTAAAAATAACCTGTATTAATGACATGTGTGTTATTACAAAGCTTTGATAAGATCTAATGAAGGGCTGCAATGCTGCTCTTTGTAGAGTTTGTTTCCCTAACGTGTAGCCAAGTCTTGATGAGTCTCAAGAAGAATCTCTAAAAGATGAAGTGCAACTCCTATCACAATACTTGTCATTTTCCCATGTTATCTGTTTCTGCAGTGTGGAATTAAAAAAATAAATTATATAAATATTTATGCAAATGTTGATTTATTATTCAGTAATCAATCTTTGTTGGGTACATTATAGCGTAATCAGTTGTATGTTAAAAAGCATTTAATTTCATGCCTAATTAACATATTACAAATTGAGGAGAGAAAATTAAATTATTATGGACAGTTTGCAAATGTAATACATACAGTGTTCTTCAATAATTGCATGAATATTGGATGTAATATGATGTGTTGCTTCTACTCTCTTTTGTGCTCACTTGTTACTGATAGAGTGGAATGAATGGGCTCCAAGGGACATGTACTGTGCTGCCTTGGAGCAGCATCAGATTGCCATTAACTTCAAAGCAAACTAGGTGCGGAGGCAAAGAATGGTGTAAGGCCCAGTGTGTGTAAATTAGATCAGCTCCGTGTAGGCATCTGGAATTTTGAAACACATCTACCTTTTGAGCAGCAATTTCCTGTAACTTGATTATTTTGGCAAATAGCTGCATAGTCCGGGCCCAATCCTCCTCTTTCTTCATTCAGTGGCAAAATTCCCTTTGACTTCAATGAGAGCAGCAGAAGGTGCCAAGAAGCACGTGTGTAGCTTGCAGAGTTTGGCTATGCCTAATTTCATAGCACTATAAATGCTGCAAAAATTCTTGCCACAGAGTACTTTGTTTTGTGCTGTCTTTGCACTTCACATAATGAATGTCTGCTTTCTGTAAAGGGAGTAATGATTTCTTGAGCAACTGCAGAGACAGTATGTATTGGTATATAAGACTTTCTTTGGGATCCTTGACTCCCTGGGAGTTTTGAGCCAGCTGTTTGCATTGCGTTTACGGTGCTTAGGACCTAGGATTTCTGAATATGGTGTAAGTTTGACTTTTATTTAATTAAATGTATTTTGTAAGAGAAAATGTGATACAACATGCAAAACTGGGGTCAAAAAAATGAAGGGCAGTTGGGACTGCTTAGTTTTGTTCTGCTGAACTATGCAAATTAGCTCCCAAGAGAATTATTACCTTTAGCTGGATAACTGAGCAATCTTTGTTATTTAGAGATAAATAATAATACACATTACTGAATTCCACTGACAAATGAATCATTTCATGACTGAGATTGTATGACCATGCATATTGAAAAAAAAGCCTTGAGAAGTAAAGCTCCCCTCAGTTGATAACAGGACAGTTTTGTAAACCATTTAAAGCTGTGATAAAATCCTACTTGACTGGCCCATGAGCAGATGTGACAAGTTGAATTTATTTCCTCTCTTACCAGGAAGCTTTGCAGGAAACTCTTAACATATGGTACTTTTCACTTCCATCTAGAGCTATAAATGTTATTGGAAAAGGATGTTCCCAGGAGCAGCAAGTTTCTGACGTTTCTGCCAAATGGACTCCAAATGATCCTTCTGTGGTTCTAAATTCCCTGAGTTCTTAGGAGCTGGCAGCCAAGAATCTCTGATCTAAACACAACTCACTAATTTAATTATTTTATTATAGATCTCTTGCAAACCAGTGACTTTGCATCTGTATTGGATCTAGCTAGGCAGGAAGCACAAGTTAGAAGAGCATAAATATTTTGTTTTTTAACTGCTTTTTGCTTGAAAACTTGGAAACCATTTCACACACCAAGTCATTCACACAAGTATGAATGCAGAGGAACAAGAAGTAGAGGTAAAAGTAACATAAACTTGTACTGGTTTTGTATTTTGAATGTCTATCTCTCCTAGAGAGACCAAGTAGCACTCACCAGGTAGGAGTAGTAACAAAAATCATAGAATAGCATTGTATGGCTGCACTCTAGATATTGTCTTACCCCCTCTCCAAAACCATGATTTAATTACTTGTACAGAATACTTATCATTGTATCCTTCGTATCTTGTTTATAATAGCACATGAAATTCAGAAGAAGCACCAAAGTTAAGATTTCATTTAATGTTTTTCCATTTTACTTTAAGAAACTAAATGGCTAAAGTTTGCATCTTTTGGAAGACTGGTTTCTGGCTGCAAGACAACATTTGTTGTAAGATTATGAATTTACATTGCAGGAGATTTTAATTTGCAGGTTTATCTGGAGGATTGAAAGAAAAGGAGGAGGATTGTGTTTCAGGCAGGACCTCCTTAGGAATGATGTTAAAAAGAGGAGAAATGTGAGATGGAGCTGGTAACTCAGGAAACCACAAACATATCCCCCACAGTTACCAGAGGCTGGGCACGTCTGGTGGCAGTGTTTGGTGTGACCCTGACCAAGCCCTCAGACTCTAAGGGGGTAGAAAATGAATTGGTTTTGGTTTTTTTTTTCTTTTGGTCAGTCAGATCAGCTTTGGATTAAAAAAAAAAAAAAAGCAAAGACTGATCCAACAGGAAGATTTTGAGTTCCTTTTATATGGCCCTTTGCCATGAAAGGATAAAGGTGTATCTGTTTGACACAGATACAGTACTTGATGAAAGAAAGAATATTGATTTAAAATCCAGCTTTGGCTTGGGTGTGACAGTGCCATTTAGCTTCTCCTCCCACCCCTTATAGTGGGAGTTTGCATTGGGGGAGCTAGAGGAGGGGAGGTAGCATCCAAAGGTTTATGCTGTGACTCTGCTGTCCATGAACTTATATTTATGTGAGTGTGTTAGGGGAGAAAAAATAGTAGATCTAACTGCCCAAGGCTTCTTTTTCTTATATTGCATTTTCATATGAAACAAAAAAATGGAAGTCACTGCACCTAAGAAAATGGTGATTCTTCTGATGTCACAAGATTTGAAATAGGTCAGCTTGGAAGAATATACTCTGGAAGAATGTTTTTGGTTTGTGCAGGATGGAAAGCAAAACTAGCAATGAGCAGTGTTGCTGAGATTTGTGCTAGTGCTCCATAGATTAGGACAAGTTGGAACTGCTGAACGGCAGCCAATAAAACAGGGAGTAAACAGGGGTGATAAAAACACTGAAATCATTAATAAAAATCTGAATATAACTGGTGAGAATAACATTTACAAAAAATATGAGTCCAAGGAATCATAACAAGAAAGAGAAATTTTACCCAGATGGACACTGGAAAAATCAATACATTTTATTGTTTCAAGAAAAAAAGCTATCTTAAGAGGGAAGGAGTAGGTGAGAATCTTAAGACTTTATAGAAGTGATAAACACAGTTGCAGTCCTACTGTGTGCCTAGGTAAGGCTTTGAAATGTTTGTTTTCCTCCTTCTTGAAGGTGCCAAACTTTTAAACAATGATGGAAAAATGCAGATAACACATCTATCCCTACAAGACTGGGTTCTGACAAGGCATTAGTAATACCATGTAGTGTTTTATGCTCCCCTTCTAAAGATCTCCATTGATTATGTAATTGGTAGTGAATATTCTGCAGACAAACTATGGCATCCTCATTTGGGCTGCCTAACCTGCAGAGGGAGAACCCACACATGAGCCTAGATTTTAGCATCAAGTGGAAAAAGTGTTGACACCATGTAACAACTTGAGGGAGTTATCTCTCCACACATTGCTGATGGCTTTCTAGTTCAGTTTCCCACATTGTTAACCAAAATATATTACAGCCATAACAATCTGGGTTGTTATATATCACATTAATTTATACCTTATATATCTGATACCTACAGAAATACAAACTTTATACTTACCTACAGAAGTATAAATAGCTTTGATATCTTTCTGAACTAAAGATTATTTTGGCAATTAATAAATGCCGTCAGACATTTACTATCCCATTCTACAGCTTCAAAACCCATGCCATAATTAATTTCTTACCTTTATCCCAAATACATGTAGCTAAGCACTTGATTAAGACTCAGTGTTAATGAAACACTAACAAAAGAGAAAATAACTGTTTAGTCAAATTTTGTTTTCATTTTGATGTGAGCAACCTTCTGAATTCACTGCAGTACATTTAAAGGCAGAGTTGCAGAGTTTGGGCAATAATTTAGCAAATCTTCTTGTGTAGTGGAGCTATGAAATCTCAGTAAAATTATTCTATTGATCAATTGATATTTTATAACCATATAATTGCTGTCTTAGTAAATCTAAATTAAATTCCGATTTTAGATGCTTAAAGTCTAAATCAACATTTTCTATTGATATTATTATTATAGGATTTCAATCTTGAAGAAAATAAATTGTAACATTAGGTTGAATTCAGTATAAACTTAATCACATACTTCTAGCACAGTGTAAATTCCTTCTCGCACCTTCCTTGTGGTGCAGTATATCTGTTCTTGGTTAGAACATCGTGATAAGGAAATGGATTGTGTTTCCCCTTCCTAGCTTTCATGAGGAGGACTGCTGTACCTCTTCATTCCCTTCGAAAATTCAAGCATACTGTAGAAAGAAAGAGTAATAGAGGGGACAGATTCTTTTAGCAGAGCCTGAACTTTAGGCAGACAGAAAAGTAGGACGGGCTAACGGCACAACAATAATTAAGGAGGTGGGAGATGCTAAAGGATTTTTTCAAGAATAAAGAGCCAGGATAAATTTGCACAAAGGGAGACTTGAAATTGTTGTGTGCAGTGGGAAGGCAGAAATGCCCTGTGCTTTGCCTCGCCAGTGGACCTCATGATATGAACGTCATTGACTTTAAGAAATGCATTGACCACATTTACTGAGTCATGTCCATCTCCATGGATTTAAACCAAAGCCTGAGTAATGTTAAAGACTCACATATTTCAGCTGTAGCCAGTGCTTTCTACTAAATCTGTCTCTGCCAATGATGTCTCAGCAGGACTGGGCCTCATTCTTCTGTCACTGATCGGAGGAAATCCAATCGAAGCAAATTGGAGACAATTGGTGTTTCCATGATGCTGTGGCAGGAGAATTGGGCTCATTGTCACTAAGGATGTATCAGAACTTTCTATTAATGTCAGTTTTCAGTTTTATAACATTTTATTAAAAGTTCCCTCAGGCTGTATTCACTATACAGGTTTTCAGAGAGGAAAGACATGTTTTATACTGAGAACTCATTTGGTTTATTGTTAGAGGATGCTTGTGTTCAGAACTTAACTGGATGTTATTTTCAGGGCATTATCTCCTTTATTGCAACTACTGGTCTGCAAATGGACAATTTGCCCAAATTTTCATTGGCTAGCTTTACTGGGTTTTGGACTAGTTTGAGGAGAACTCCTGTTCCATTGCTAAGCTCAATACTTGGCAATATAGTCATGCCTTTGACTTTATAATAGATGAGTTTTTAAATATTACATAATCTGTATTAATGCCAAACTTCCATGTTTTGCTAGAAAAGGACTGTATTTTGCCATAGGGTATGAACATGTAACTTTTACTAATTTAAGTGAAGGTTAAAAGAACACTTTTAAGCATTAGAATAGATTTAAGTTTGCCATTTCTCTCTTTATTATTCTAAATGGATCTTCGAACATCCTATCTAGTTTTTGAGACAGATTACTTTGCCACCATTCTACTCTTTTTTTTCTCAATTGCTGTCATTATTATTCTTTTTTGCACTCTTTATTTATGATGTCATTTTAGTTTAAGGCTGTTGTCTTGTAGTCGTTCTGCCTTAAGCATCATTTTTCCCTGTGGCATGAGAATGAACATAGTGAAAGGTGCAAACTGTCTAAAACAGCAGCCTGTTCAGACTTTCATGGGGCTTGTGCCATATTGTTAGTCACACAGAACTGTAGATGCTGGAAGTGCTCCCCTATGTCTACGATTTTGCCACTCTTTCAGTGTATTTGGCATGCTGCAGAGTCTTGCTATTCCCAAGGAAGCAGAAACCTAGTCAGGAGTGCAGAACACAAGGCAAACAAAGACTGTTGTTTATTGTCTTTGCAACCTTCTTTCTTGTATGCCTTTAAAGGCTGAGACCATAACTCATAATGTCTTTATTACCAATATAGGAGTGGTATTTGAGTCTGTTTCATGTGTTTACACATGAAAGGCCATCAGCTCAGCTCTGTAGTTATATCACAGAGTCACAGAGTGTCAGGGGCTGGAATAGACCTCAAAAGATCATCTAGTCCAACCCCCCTGCTGGAGCAGGATCACTTAGATCAGACAGGAATGCATCCAGGTGGGTTTTGAATGTCTTCAGAGAGAGAGACTCCACAACCCCCCATGGCAGCCTGTTCCAGTGTTCTGTCATGCTCACAGTGAAAAGATTCCTCCTCATGTTTACATGAAACTTCCTATGCCTCCACTTCCACCCATTGTCTTGTCATTGTTTACTGCTGGCAGCTGAAGTCACTCAGGTTTCAGAAACTGATTCTTCATTTTACATGGCTATTTACACCTTATTTTGATTGCATTCTTTTGGAAATTGAGAGACCCATTTCAGAGAATCCAAATTGCATTGCAGACAGTATGAAACTGAAAGGAACAGCTGATACACCAAGAGATTGTACTGACATTTAGGTAGACCTCAACAGTCTGGAGCAGTGTGCTCTTGTGTCGAAGAAGGTTGACAGCTGCCTTGCCAACATGTTGAGGGATCCTTCCCCTCTGCTCATTCTTAATGAGATGGCTGGAGTGCTGTGTCCAGTTCTGGCTCCCTCAATGCAAGAGATATATGGACGTAGTGGAGACAGTTCAAGAAAGGTCTAGGAAAATAATGTACAGTCTGGAAATTGTCATATGAAGAAAGGCTGGGAAAGTTTGGACTGTCCAGATAGAGAAGAGATGTTCTGGAGGGTCTTATGAATATGTCTAAATACATGATGGGAATCAGTGAAGAAAATGAAGCCAAACTCTACCAGTGGTGCCCAGCAAAAAGACAAGAGACAATGGAGAGAAGCTGAGAGGAAGTGCCATGCAAACCAAAGAAAATCTTTCTTACTGCGAGGTTTGTCAAACATTGGAGTAAGTTGCCCAGAGAGATTTATGAGTGTCTATTCTTGAAAGTATTTAAATCTTGAATGCACATGGTCCCATACCACCTGCTCATGCTGAGCTTGCTTTGAGCAGTAGATTTGGGCAATATGGTTTCCAAAGGTCCCTGCCAACATGAATGCTTCTGTGAATCTCTTACTCATATTCTTGCTTACCAGGTCCTAATATACTTTCAGGTCTTGCTTTCATGAAATAACCCACCACAAAAATAAATTGCCTACATGTATGGCAGTCTTCAAACCTCTGCCACATTCAGGCAAAGATATACCCATATATGATAGAGAGGCTTAGATATTGAAAGAGCATGTGCTCAATGTTACTTCCAAATGACATAGTCCTTCTTCAGGCCTGCTGAGAGTTTTGTAGATACCTTCACTGGAAGTCCTTTTGCAAGATATCCATATCTACTCATACACCTTTTTTCCAAGAACATGACTGCAGTAAACTCTTCTACTAGATTTTGTCATCTCTTGTACACCAATCTGTGATTTTTGTCTTCCAGTTACACTGCCAGAATAACTTCATGTGCTAGTCTTGGCTTCTCTTCTGCAAAAACTTACGTTCTCCACTCTTATTTCCATCAGGTCTCAATTTATTTCAAATATTAAGTTAATACAGTGTCATATATTTTAATGGAGTCTCAGTTTAACTCGAGAGGTGGTTTTCTCTGACTGCTTTTTGTAAATGGCGGTGATTATGTAGCTTTCTTGAAAATGCTTCGTTAGTGTCTGATGCACAAAATAGAAGCTGCTTGTTAGCTTTGATCAGGCACAGAGACCACACAGAACATATTTTAATGTATTTACTGAATAATCAGAATCCTAAAACCCAGACACTTCTCCAGTACAAATACCTGCCTTTGTAAATTTAGGATTTGCTTTCCATGAGAATTTGCAGATACATCTTTTAAATTCAGAAACCTCCCTCTCTCTAGTCATGTTTGGTAACATGTTAAGAAGATAATAATCACAAAGAAATTTAAGCATAGCAATTTAAAACTATGAAGTGATTTTTTGCAGAGACGTTTCTTCATTATTTGCTCTGTTCTAATTTGGACTCTTTACCACCAAGACATGAGCTGGACCCCTAACTCATTTTAAATACATTACTGAACAAACGCTAATGACTTTTGGTCATTATCAGCATGGACTAAATTCATGCTGGTTTTCATCAGATGAAAGACTGTGTCACACTAAGATTCCCTTGAGCCATCCAGTCCCTCAGCTATCAGCAGCACTTTAATTTTCTCATAGAGACAGTATAATGTGAGCACTCAGCCTGGTTCACTCAGAAAATGTGGTAATTTTTCATACTTTCAAACACAGATGTTCTACCAAGTTTCATCCAGAGAGGCTAAATCTACATTTTAAAGCAAGGACACCCTAGATGTTACGTTTGAAAGAACATACAACATGGCACAAAGAAATAAATGAATATAATTGTGTAACAAAAGTTATAAATCAGACCCAGGAGACAGGAATAACAAAATAAAAGTGAAAAATTCACCTTTTTTAATTACAATGGTGAAGCTTCTGAGCTTGTGAAAACATTCCTTTATATAATTCTGATTTATACAAACCTTACAGGAGATTTTGCTAAACATCTCTCTTGAATATAATCTTGCAGATGGCAAAGTGTGTGAGTTTTTTAGTTCTCACAAATTATATGATATAATTAAAACACTGTCATGAACACATTTTATCTGCAGAAATCAAATGCCAGGCTTTTAAAGAAAAATGTTTAGCAAGAAATATTTTCTTTCAAAGGTCAATCTTAAATATTTATATTAGCTATTTTTGCTTTTGTTATTTTTTTCCTTTTCCAGTTCTGCTTGTTATTAATACACCACAAACCATAAAAAAAATATGTTCTTTGTCTCCTGAAAAGTGTGACAATTTCCTGAAGAATTGTGTACTGTTAATATTTCTGCATCTGTGTTTGGCAGATAGAAAAATGTCGAGCAGTTTGTATGACAATTGCCAACAAAACTCAGCAGTGACATGTTTCTAGGGCCCATTTCACCATTGCCCTACAATCTCTAGTGGCAAACAGTAAGCACAGTGGTTGCTGAGAGTAGGCTGTGGATTTTTTTCTGAATAAACTGAGAAATTAAGTAAAACTGTAGGGGACAAACATGAGCTAAGAATAGTTGGGTTACTAAGAATATTTGGGTCTCCTACTGCAAATTGGGAAGAATAGGCTTACAGATAATGAATATGCTTACTGGCCTAGAGGGTTGTGCTTAAACACAGAAGTCAGACAGCTTACTGGTTGCTACAGACAGAAACTTAAAGGGGAAGTCTGGCTCTTTAAGTCCTTGTTTAGCCTTCTCACTAGTCTACATAATGTCGCTGTTGAACTTGTTGCAGTTCTTTGTAGATACATCTCTGAAATGTTGCCAGCACTTACAAAAAGATTAATCTCTCCATCTCTGCATGAGTTTTCTTGAGATACACAGTTAACATATTTGCTCTTCTTTCAAGTAGATTTTATCTTGCCCTATATAGAAATATCATGAGACATCAACAAAGGATAGCTATATACTATATAACAAACACATATCAGTTTAATATTGTGCTTGTGAATATATGACACTTTAGAAGAAGTAGAACTGTGATTCAGTTTCTCAAAAGAAAATTATTCAAGGTAGCAGGCTCTAATATATTCTTCTGTAAAGAAATACCTGCAGGCGAGGATAATATACAGATTCCCATGTAAATCTTGACATCCTTAGCTCAGTGAGTTTGGTTTGCATGCTCTTAGAAGCTGGGGAGTGCAAAGGAAGCAGGTCTGATGTTACCTGGAACACTCAGTGGGCTTCTCATTGCAAGCCTGCTTTTCTCCTACACATCGCCCATGTCAGTGTGTATGCCACCTTCTTCACAAAGTGTGCCTACCTCTGTCACACCTGCTTACCAGAGCATCCCTAGGTGTCTAACCTGAATCAGAGACTGGCATGCAGGGATCCCTTAACAGAATGTTGCAGAGGGGAAATTAATTGATGCGAGATGATATTTTCCAAAATTAATCTTGTTTATTAGTTTTGCTATTCAGAACTCTCACCACTCCCCACCACTAATTTTAATAATATTTTGGTTCTTACATGGTCATGGAAACATTCTATGGATAATATCTACATCTAGTAATAACCAGCAAAAGATATAAACATTAATTGAACTGGAAGAGAAGGTTCCGCGGTCAAATGCCGCTTGCCCAGTAGATGGGCTCAAGCTCTTTCTGCTCTATGGCAGAAGGCAGTAGAGAATTACAAAGAGGCGTATAAGCATTTATGCATAAACTAATATTACCCACTCGCAGGGGCTAGCCACAGTCCAGACAGTGCCCAAATGCTTTCAGGGGACTCTGTCTTGTTGGACGTTGAGATTTGAATCTTCTTGGCTTCTGGGGAAAGGACGCAGACAATCTCTGACCTTGTCTCCTGGCTTGTTCTGCACGATATATGTCCAGGAATTCTAAGCAGGACCTTCAGGTGCAGAAGGCAGATGTGGTGCAGTCTCAGCACAATGTCATGCTGGCCACACAGGCTGATCGCATGCAGGCATCCAGGGTCTGCTCCTGGTAACTCGCAGCAGTGGAGTTTAGCAGCAAACAGTAAGGCAGTGTGCAATAGCAGCATGTCTGGGCACAGCAGAGAGAGCAGGGGAGCAAAGCAGGGAAGCAAAAGCATGTTGTTCACCTGCATATCTCCTGTTATCAATGTGGGCCAAGATTAAATGCCCTTTGGACACAAGAATAGCCAATCAGGATGGCAGTTAGCCAAACCATACCATATTAGGCAAAGCCATAGGCTCACTTTTCCCTAATTTGGGAAAAGCACAGGCCTTGGACTAGGCAGGCACAAGCTAAGTGTGTGCACCTTACACCACAGGACCCTGGGAAGGCCAGATTCAGTGGCTACAGGTTCTTTTGTGTCACGTTTCCCTCACTTGCCTCTCTGGTGGAGCAGAAAAGCATGCCTAGGCAAGGCAGGACATGTATAAGCCTATTTTGGGCCTATCAGGCCTACCACAACACATAACACACATGATGTTTAAACCCATGCTCACTCTGTTTCTCAGCAGATTTAACTAATGCCTTATAGGATACAGAGGGAAGCAGTCGCTACTTTGCTCCTGTAAACCCTGAAGGGAACCTCCTATGTGTTTTTTAATTGGATAGAATGGAAAAACCTTAAAATTAAATTTAGAAGGCAAAATTACTGATGTTGGATGTCATCACTTTGTACATAAATACTTTTGGTACCAAACTGGAGCCTGTCAGTATAGATGAAAATATGTTGAAAAAATGAAACTGATGGAATGTAAAGATTTCTGTTGTTTGTAGCAACAATTATTGGTAGCTTTTCCTCCCCATTCTTTTACGTTACTTGTATGGCTGTGAGTAGAGGTAATAACTGAGGAAAAACTATCAGAGTATTCAGAGATTCACTATATTTATTTTTAACATTGAAATTAAATATAGAAGTACAAGAGATCAAACATCTCTGGCAAGATTTTGACTCCACCAAAGATGCTGCTGTAGATTCATTGGCTTCATCAAGACATTACCCTATATCTACTAGATTTGCCTATTTAGCTATAAACCAGGCAGAAAAGGTAGGCTGCTAATAAAACATTAACGGGTTTTAGAATTCTTTTAAGGATGTAATAGCAGGGGGTTGGAACTGGATGATCCTTGAGGTCCTTTCCAACCTAAACCATTCTATAAAAATCTGAAGTATTTTATGGATTAATATAAATTTGTAGAGGCACCATCATTTTCAGTTTTAGATATTTTATTTTTCTTTCAAAAATGTGGGGGGAAAAAAGTATTATAATTCAGTGTCTTTCATAGGTAAAGCAATTGAACTACCTGACAATCTACCCTGAATATAGGATGTAAGATTATCTTGTCTTTAGTATTTAATTGTTATATTATTAGTTTTCTTCCAAAGTCTGAAAATGCAGAAAATTCTAATTTTTTTTTTTTTTTAAACTAAGCTATGTTATTTAGATGCATAAATTTGCTTAAGCCTCTGTGGGTTACTCTGACTTGTACCAATAACGATACCGTGAAGATATTCCATTTGAGAAAATATTTAAATAAACTTTCTTCATCCAAAAATGAGATGCAGTGTATTTACATTTTTATTTGATGAAGCCTGTTCCTGCTATCTTTGTTCTTAATTTGGTCTCAAAAGAATTAGTAGTAAGAGGAAAAATAGTCTGTAAATATGTATGAAATCAAATTTAGAGAGTAGGCTAAAAGGTATTGACTGCCAGCAGCGCTAAACGGCAGGAGGCAAAATTTCCTCCATAGTTTTCTTCTTGGCTGGAAACACATTGCCTTCCATCTAGATTATTTAATCCTCAAAATGCACATCAAAGCTTCTCATCGGGTGGTGTATGTCTTTATAGGCAGTTGAATGTCAAAGATCTAGCTTAAAGATTTTTTGAAAAATGTAAAACATAATAGATCCTAGATAATAACACAGCAGTGAAGCTCCTGTACTATTCCTCCCAGCAAAGTATTGGTATCACAGGTCATAGCTAATCTTTATAGCAAAGGAAGAGCAAATTTCCTACGTGAGAATCTGTGACATCCACTCAACAGATAGAAATAAAACAATTGAGTCATGTTACTGGACTAATATTAGCTTGTTAACAATTCCCTTCTCTCTTTACACTTGTGGCTTGCCTGAACAATAGGCTATGAGTTATCTCACTCCTCCAGACCAATTAGACAGTGGAAAAATGCATGCAAAATATGTACAAAACATTTTCCTCTTGTATATTTTTAACAGGATGCAGGCTTCAACACTGTCCCTCCAATTTAGTTCAGTCTTTTGCAAGAGCTGATTACTTCTAGGGATTGCATCAATTCTCATGAATGATTATCTCATTCTTAGGGAGTGCCTTAAACACCTTTTAAACAATTTTATATTTCTTAGTTTGAATTTTGCCCTGAGATAAGTACCTAAAATAACCAGACATTCGTAAAGAGCCTCACAAGGAGACTGAATAGTGGGGATTTTTGGTGTTACCCCTGTTACAGGAGCAGGCTTTACCCCTCAGCAGCTGCCAAAAGAGACATGGAAGTACTAAAGAGGAGTGAGAATTAAAAGGAGCCTCTTCATTCTGACGTGAATACCTCCTGTTCTTTCTGTTTGCATTAGGCTCCCCTTCCTTTTTATTTGTTTAAATACCAGTGATACGATATTTCCTATAGATGGCTCAGCTGTGACACAGAAATAAGGTAACTGTGCTGAATACTCAGGAGTTTAATTTCTCATCTATTTAAAGGCTTCTTTTTTAGAATCCTGAGTAGTCGTGTTCCCATCTCTATCTGTGACCTTCCCTGTCTTTCTTCTAGTTATCCTCTTCTTGTAGTGCCTTTTTCTTTCCAGCAACTTTATCTCTGGTGATAGCTTTCCTCACTGTTTCTGCTACCTGGAATTTTTACCTCATCACTTTTCTGTCTTTCCACATCTCATAGTTGTTTTCCTGTTAGTTAATTTCCTGGCATGCTTTAGTGTTCCCCGCCTCCCATTGTGTTTTAAGTAACACTCTTCTTTTAACTTCCAAACACAACTTTGATTTCTATTAAAGCCTCAGACTTTTGTTAGCTGTATTATCTCCTTACAATTTAGCTAGCCTTTTGGTAGTTGTAGGGCTTTGGTGATGTTTGTCAGGAAAATTTAAAACACTTCAGAGTGAGATATTAGACTGAGTTAAATCTCTTCTCCCCCTCCTTGCCCCAGTCCTAATTGCTTTTGTTATGATATGAGGTTGGGGAACAGCCACGTTCTGTTGACTTCCTCTGTGTAGGTTACAGGGTTCAGATTGACTAGCTGTGGNGAAGCAAGTGGATTAATCAGAGATGGAGGGTGAGGTTAGAGAGAAATGCAGCTCAGAGCTCAGGCTGTGCTCGAACTGCCTCATCTATGTTTATACTCTTGTTCTTATACATCTCAGGAAGCCTGTGAGTGAAGTAAACATCACCATTGTTTCTCTTTCACAGCCTGTGATCTAATCCTTCTTACCAAAACATTCTAGCTAGCTTCAAACTAGCACACTAGCCCTTAGCCTTCCTCATCTACATTGTTCTTCTCATTTGTTTGGGCTCAGGGAATTATCCTGTTTTAGTTAACTGTAAAGGTAAAACATCATGAATGTCTAACACACATGTAACAAAAACTGTGACTGAAAGAGCAGGGCTGCAGAGGCAGCTTGGCTGTGAGCTGTGACTCAGTGCTTGGGGCAGCGTTGGAAATATCTGTGCCCAACAAGAGTAAAGTTGTCAAGATGTGTCTTTGCTATTGCTTTTGCTTCTGATTTGGTAGGCAAAATAAGTAGGCATTTGCTCTTTTTTCAGTGTACAGGCTAGCCAAACATCCTGGATGCACAACCTTTGACTTTGGAGTGAGGAACTCTCATTAAAGTCAAGGAATGATTTAATACAGTATGTAGCCTTTCACTTCTAATTGAAAACTGATTTTATGAGATGCAAAGAAGCCACAAGTTCTGTTTAACTCACTGGGTGATTTAAGGTCTCATTGCATCTTAAGAGGTGTTCAGTGCTAACTCTGAGTGAGAGTATAATAGGAATATTACTTTATTGTCAAGCCAGTGCAGTAGGAGTATAAAATCAACAGCAGTATGCAATGAACTCCACAATTGTCAGATAGTAATCAATCTTGCAAGTAATCCTACTCAAATTATTTACAATAAAATGTAGATATAGCATCAAAGAAATGTATCACAGAGGACGTTAGGTAATTAACTAAAGTTGTACTTCTATTGGGGAATGTACATTTATTACTATGAAGCATTAGCTTTCATATTTTTTAGTGTTCCTTTAAACATTTTTAGTGATTTATATGTGTGTGTTTGTCTGTTTTTAATGATTTATTTACTGCTCATTAGACTTAAAACCCCCATAGTCCTCTAGTGTTTGGTTTTTTTAATGATTTTAGGAAACTCAGCAAAACTCCCAAGAAAATCTACAACCAACTATAAATGTAGTGTGTGGATTTACTTTTATTATTATGTCTGCACATGAAAAAGTATTTTACAGTGCAAATATATTTGTTTGGTTATCTAAAGGTTATATTTAGATGAATTATAATATTATTTAACAGTAATAACACGTATCTGGTCTACTGAAAACACAAGTAAACATTCTGTGTAACAGACTTGCTTATAGTAAGCATACAAGAAGCAAATTCATTCTAGACAGACCAGGATTTCTTCAGAACTCATTTTAAGTGTGTTTCTTGTTTCTATGCTACTATATGCTGCTTGAGTATCATAGAATCATAGAACCAACCAGGTTGGAAGAGACCTCAAAGACCATCCAATCCAACCTATCACGCAGCCCTAGCCAATCAACTAGACCATGGCACTGAGTGCCTCAGCCAGGCTTTGCTTGAACATCTCCAGGGACAGCAACTCCACCACCTCCCTGGGCAGCCCATTCCAATGGCAAATCACTCTCTCTGTGAAGAACTTCCTCCTAATATCCTGCTTATACCTCCCCTGGCACAACTTGAGACTCTGTCCTGTTGTTCTGTTGCTGGTTGCCTGGGAGAAGAGACCAAGCCCCACCTGGCTACAGCCTCCCTTCAGGTAGTTCTAGACAGCGATGAGATCACCCCTGAGCCTCCTCTTCTTCAGGCTAAACAAGCCCAACTCCCTCAGCCTCTCTTCACAGGGCTTGTGTTTCAGTACTCTCACCAGCTTTGTCACCCTTTTCAGGACATGTCCCAGTACCTTAACATCTCTCTTGAATTGAGATGTCCAGAACTGGACACAGTACTCAAGGTCTGGCCTGACCAGTACTGGGTGCTATATTATTATAGTACTAAATAATTTTAGAGTTAGTGAAGTTTGGAGAAATGAAAAATGGTGGGGTTTTTTTTTTTCCTTCAGGGTAAATGTTCTTAACAAGAGGAGTGAAACAGAATAAGGGAGCATTGTATAAGAAAAGAGACTAACTAACTCTGCTGAAATAATTTCCTGGAGGAAAAATTGATCTAAATCAGTGGCTGCACCTGCCAAGGTTAGAACATTAATTGTTTAACTAAATTTCTTTAGTTGTGGAAGGCTTCAGTTGCAAGTATCTCTGTATGATTCAGAACAGAAAATTTGCTTCTAAAATTCACATTTTCTATTTTTTTTTATATAAGTGTGAATGCTTGGTGATAAAAAAAGATTTGTTTAGAAAAGCCTCTTTTTATCCTACTCACTATGTTCTGTATCTCTAAGTACTGCATTAAATGTAGAACTTGTAAAAAATAATGAAAGATTTTTTTTTCCCATGCGTAATAATTACAGAATTAAAAGTGTAAAGCTGGAAAACACAATAGAAAGGAAGAGTGTTTTTTAACGAATGATGAGCTGATGTTGATTTCAGTGGGAAAATTCAGCCCCTGAACCTTTTTGTTGTATCCTCTGTGAACAGATTTTATAACAATTCTGTATACTCCAAAGACAGAAACTTGATGTCAGGACCTCGTCATCTTTGGTCAGCAGAGTAGTTTGTCAGCAGACTTTTCAACTATAAAAGCATCAGTAACTCATCAGAATATTTGCTGAGCTTTTCTGACAAAAGAGGCGTATGTCTGTCAAGAAGAATCTGGAGTTTTCCTTGACTTCCCTTTGGAACACATGACCTAATCCCTTAGGCCATCTCCCAAAATCTTCTGTGCAAAACAGATTGCTCCTCTACACAACTTGCCTCTTTCTTCCCCTGTGTAAAACCAAACGAGCAACACCCATTCATGAAGAACATACTGAGGCTTGAACTGACATCTCAAAAAACCATTTCTGGGTGGAGGGGAATCTGTAATAAAAAAAAAAAAGAATCACAAATGGTGTCTCTGATTTGAAATCAATTTTTATAAGTTATTAAAGACAAAGTGGCTGTGAACCTATAGAGAGGGGTAAGGAATAACATCTAGATACCTAGTAGGTCATAACCATGCATACAAACAAACAATCCAGTTGCTTAAAGGTTATAGAAATTTAAATGCAAATAGCACTTGGTAATGATACCCTGGAGACTTACGTTGTAGTCAATTTCTACAGGATGCAGCATTGTAAACTTTTGCTGCTGGTTTCCTTAGAAACTGGAACAAGATACTGTTCAGGACACAAAATGGTATTCTGTTTCAGTGACTGAGGATCTCAAACTGAGAAATAACTTATTTTGCATGAGGCACTGGATAGTCTTTCTAGGAAATATTACAGCATAAAATGTGAATGTGTTGAAATGGTTTCAAAGCTGCCATTTTAGTTCTAAGATCGTGCTGTGCAAGTAGTAATACAGTTGACAAATTAGCTTTTAAAGCATTCAAGGGGTCAGTTCCCTTGCAGTGCTTGTGAGTTTTAAGTATTTTACTAATAATGTAATCACAGCCCAAGCAAGGCCAGTATTCTACTTCTAATCAAGAAATAAATCTTCATGTATACCTTGGTCATGAAAGGATGCTTTTGATGTGTTTAGCAAGTGAATGTGCATAAAGTACATCATAGATTAATGAATAATCCTACTTGGAATATGCGATAAATACAGATTAAGGGCTACAGAGAACTGGAAATAGTTGTGCCTACAGAGAAACATAAAGGTCATCTCAAGATGTTGTTCATGAGTAGCTACAGTGTTCCTGAATGAAGTGTTTCTTGAGAGTGTTTGGCAAAGTCATATTACAAGCGGACGCTGTTGCTCTCATTTATGCATGTATATATATGAGTGCTTAGAAAATGTCTAGATTTGAACAGCCAAAACAAATGGACATTGGGTTGCATTTATGTGACCTTACTATGAAGAGATCTAATGGTATAAATTAAATTATGTTTCATTTGTTTCTTTAAGGAATTTCCTTGTGGACAGTATAGTCAGAGAATACAAAGGATAAAAGTTTAAAAAGAGAAAAGAAGAAGTGTATTAGTTTGAAGATTACTTTTACGTCTCACATTTTTTCAGTTTTGTTCATGAAATGACTACTGAGCGGAGGTGCTCTAGTTTTTGACTTCTAAATGAAGCTACTTTTAAAAAAGTATGAATATCCATTTTCTGAAAATGAAGTCCCTGGTAGCCTAGACTGGGCACCTAGAAAATAAATTGCTATTTTTTGAATGAAGTCCTGGTTTATAAACCAGATTTTATGGAATCCTATTTTCTCTGTCTCCTGGTGAAGGTTTCTAAAATGCTATAATAATACCCTATGCATTCATTCTATCGTTTTGCAAATCCTATCAGAGATATTAGTAGCGAGCACATATTGCTTCCAAGCCAAATTTCTAAAGAGTTATTTGTTAAAAGAATGTTCTTGATTTTTTTAATGCTCTTAAAATATGTGGTACATTTCTGGTTTGTCTATTCTCGATAAAACATATACAAGACAGTTATTGTTGGCAAAATGAAATTCCACGCTTCATATAAGCCTTTTTATCACTGTGTTTTTGTGGAAATCATTATTTTATGGATGTTAAGTACAGATGAAAGATTATTCACAATTCATTCTGCAAAACAGGATTTTACAAAAGGCACTTTCACAAAATTTCTTTTAATATATTACAGTTTATCTTTTGTTTGTATGAGCACATTTTGATGTCAGCTTTTGAAACACTTCATCTTTCCTTTCTCTCCCTCCAAGCATGTCACTTTTATCAAAGAATAGTCCTCCTTTTTTTATTGCAAATATTATCTACATCTGGAAGTTCATTGTCCAACAGTTTTCTCACAAGGACATTGCAGAAGAATCAGTAGGCAACAAACACAGTATTATGCATTCAGATGCTGTTCAGGTATTAATGTTATGGAAAAGAAAAGTTGGAGCACTCATGGATTTAAATATTTTCCATATAAACTATGTAAATACAATGATTAACAATCAGCTACATTCACTATTCAGGACACGCAATGTAGCATTTTCCTAATTAGACTTACCAGTGTGGGAGGATGTGACTGCAGAGAAAGATTAAACTATTTGTATTTATTCAGTGCTGCTTTATAGCATTAACCAGGAAGCTCACCATTGCAGTATTGAATACAAGAATTGAGAATAATCTGAAGAATTTGATAAGAGTGGCAGCATCCTATGCCAGGCTTGGATAGGGATAGCAGGCTCAACTCATTCTGCATCAACAGTCATTTTAGCTACCTCTCTTGTCTGTAATTTCACTGTTGATAGGGTGATTTCAAACACAGGCAAAATCACTGATTAATATTATAGCTCTATTTAAAGCTCTTCAAGTAAACCAACCAAACAAAACCAACCCCACCTGGCAGGCAGGCAGGCTTCTGTTTTCAGTTATTTGTGTTTTATTAAAATAAACAAGTAGTTTCCAAATAGTGGAACTAATGAAACTTGGTATGCTGTAGTTCTGTTTAGTGATGGGATTCTGTGAAAACTAATAAGGCACAACTCAAAATGAAGATTTCCCTGAAATTAGGATGCATAATGAACCTTCTGTCCTGTAGAATCTTCGATGCCTATGGAAAGATGTGCTCATATTGCAGTCTTCCCCAGAGCAGATCCCCTAGTTGTGTTTCTTTTGTTTTCTTTTTCTTTTAATGGTAGTCTATTCACACAACATTTAAAGAAGCTTAGTATCAACATAGCCACATCAGATTTTATGGAAACAGGAAAAAAAATCTGTGTTACTGAGGTCAGGAAATTTATGTCAACAGAGGACCGCTCCTTTACTCTGTTTACTTAAGAAACAAGGCTATAATGTTTCCCCATATACCTACAGTGATGACCCAAGGCAAGGTTGTCTCACTCTAACTGGTCTTTCTAGGGCCTCCTCCCAGCACTGCCAGAATTGGGATTGTCCCTCTATGGTTTTCTTTCAGTGGCCACTAGAGCTATTGGCGTTGAATGGAAGATTTAAAATGTCTAATGGAGTTGTAGTTGCTGCCAGCTCACTCTGCGTTGTCATTCCCATCATTCTGTACTCTGATGTCAAAGATATCAGTCTGGCACTGTTTGTCTTAAGTGATATAAAGCTTTGAGAATTTTGGTGCTCATGATTCATTACAGTACTAAGAAATGGTGAAATTCTTATTAGTTTCTGTAATGAACTGAGATGTTTCATCTTTTTTGAAGTGTTAAATTGTGGATGAAGTGCCTTCATAGGAGGAAGGATGCATAGTTTCTGTTTATGGTGTAAAAGGACAATAGATTTTGTAATGTATTAATTTGTTAATTTATTGTATTGCACAAATTAACAAGGATGATTTAGTTCAAATACACTGATGAGCTGTTAGTGTGGTCAGATTGTGTTAAATACTTCCAAAAGTAATGCTCGATGATGTTGACGCTTTGGTGGTGCCATGATGTTTACATCACAGGCAAACGTGACTTTAATCAACTGAGTGCAGTGCTTTGAAAATATTACATTGAGCAGATGGTTTTAGAGGCTAAAGAGGAAGCTGTGGCTATTTGTTGTGTACTGGTCACACTGGGGAGTTGTTAGTGAGGAACCATGGCTCTAGAATAACTCGTTGAGAATGCTTGTTTAACTTGATAGTGAGGATGACTAATATTTATCTGGCTGTTTATTCTAGTCCCTGATATTTACTATATGCAGATATAGCATTTTCTAAAACATCTTGTATTTGACTTTTTAGAAGGGCAGTTAAAAAACATATGCTCTACTACTTGCCTTAGCAGTCAAACGTAGATTAAGATGTGAGAAAAAAATAATGTGATGGAGACTGAAGGTGGAGGGTGGGGAAGAAGTCCAGTATTTGGACCTAGCTATCTGTGTTATTTTTAACTTGTGTATTTCTGTACATAGCTGTAAATATTAGTAATATATTGTACATATCTGCTTGTATAATTGTGTTAAGCTGTAAATATTGCTTCATTCCTTAACTTCCAGCCGTCTGAGTCTTGTCTGGATGATTTCATAAGGGGTGGGGGCAAATAACTCCCAAACCATCACAACTTCCAATTTTGTTGTTTAAGAGGGAGTGGTTGTTTGGTTATTTGTTTTTTAAAGCCTGTTACTCATGTTAAGAAAGCTGCCAATGCCCCATTCTGCCCAATTTGTTTGGAGTTTGACTTTATTCTAAAAGCAGGCTGTGTTTTTTTGGCAGAGCAAATTTGCAGAAACATTAGTGCAAGGACAAAGAAGAAAGGAAAACAAAGGCAGAGTAAGAATAATACTTGAAAATTATATAAAAACAATATAGCAAGACCATCAAAGTCCACACAAATGTACAAGGCAAAGTGTGTTTGTGCAGTGCGGCATATTGGTCTGTAGGAAAAGGACTGAACTTGTAATCCTTATATGCAGAATTAATTTCTGCATACTTCAACACTACTGTTCCCTTGTGAGTCACAGTCTCATTGTTTCACGCCTTCTTGCATTTGGATGGTAAGTTGCTTGGACTATGGACTTCCTAAACTTAAAACATCAGGGCCCTTTTTTGAAAACTGTCTCTGTAAAGCTTTTCATGGAATTCTTGTTCTAAATGGATGTCATTACTTAGTTGATACTACCGTGTGGTTTTGTTCCTATAATGTGGACTCATCAGAAGGTTCTATATCAACTGGTTAGATGAGCTCCATATTCATATATTCATAGATGATCTGGATGAGGGCATTGAGTCAGTCGTCAGCAAGTTTGCAGATGACACCAAGCTGGGGGCTGATGTGGCTGGGTTGGAGGGCATAAGAGCTCTGCAGCGGGACCTTGACCGCCTGGACAGATGGGCAGAGTCCAATGGGATGGCATTCAATGGCTCCAAGTGCAGGGTGCTGCACTTTGGCCACAACAACCCCATGCAGAGATACAGGCTGGGGTCGGAGTGGCTGGAAAGCAGCCAAACAGAAAGGGATCTGGGGGTGCTGATTGATACCCGCCTGAACATGAGCCAGCTGTGCGCCCAGGTGGCCAAGAGAGCCAGTGGCATCCTGGCCTGCATCAGGAATGGTGTGGCCAGCAGGAGCAGGGAGGTCATTCTGCCCCTGTACTCTGCACTGGTTAGACCACACCTCGAGTAC
>WAAF01000253.1:9877-29056 GCA_013400475.1 Tricholaema leucomelas | reverse complement strand
ACTGGAATGGGCTGCCCAGGGAGGTGGTGGAGTTGCCGTCCCTGAAGCTGTTCAAGGCAGGATTGGAGGTGGCACTTGGTGCCATGGTCTAGCCTTGAGCTCTGTGGTAAAAGGTTGGACTTGATGATCTGTGAGGTCTCTTCCAACCCTGATGATACTGTGATACTGTGATATTTGTGACCCTGGCATGGGTTTTTTTATGTTGTTTTTGTTTTTCCTAGGCCTGCATTTTGTATTGTAAAAAATGAGAAAATCAGGTTCCATCATGTTTTGCTTGAAATTTGAAGATAGGTAAATTCTTTAACCTAAAGAGAGGTCTTAAAAGTCAATGTAGTGTCTAGATGGTACAAATTGTATGACTCTTTGTGTGTAAGTTTTCAACAATGTCAGTATTTGAAAAGAATATTACAACTCCAGGTAATGCAAGATGTGGGTTGCTTCCGTCGTACCCTGCACTAGCAAGCTTAAAACTCAGCAGGTTTTGGCTTGGGAATTCTCTAGTTAGTTTCTAGTCAGCTGCTCTGTATTGCATGATGTAGAAAAGGGAGAGTTATATATGGGACTACACTGCACTGAAAATAAAGGAAGTTAGAAATAGGTGTTGAAGAATGAATCCTGGTAATGAGAAAAGTATTGAATTATGAGAGTAGTACAGGATAATGTTGTTCTATTGGACAGTGTAATTTATTGCCATGGTTCAAAAGTTTCTGGCATGGTAAAAGGGGGCAGGAAATCATCAAAAGGTTTGCCTGTCTTTCTCAGTTTTAGATGTGATTTATAGTGCATCACCTGGTTGTGGTGAATAATCTAACAATGAGCATGTATTTCTGTGCAGCATTTTGTATAAAACTATGATATTAAGTGAAACAGTATTGTTTGTTTGGGTTTTTTTTTTACTTGTTTTTGTTTTTTTTAATTGTGGCATAAAGGTCAGATAACCTTTGGCAATAAGCAGAGGTTTGGGTTTAGCTGTATTTGTTGATTCAAATCTTCTTGTAAGGCATGTGACGGAGAACTTATCTATCAAAGCCTTAAATGTGTGTCTAAAGACATTCTGTGTGCACTAATTTTGAGTAGTTGTAAGTTGAACTGAATAGAAGAGAGACAGGGAATTTTCTTTTTGGTTGTTTTTTTTTTGTACTTGACTATTTTGCTTTACTTTCTGCCATGTTATGCAAGAAAATAAACTTGTAAAAAATCCTGCTTTGTGGCTTGTTCTCACAGGCACTGTTCAGCATTTCATCACTCAAAGATGGGTGAAGAAAATATCGCAAGTAGAATTAATATCTTCTGACCTAAATAAGTTTTAATTCCATGTCTAGGCCAAGTCACAGTGAGAGAAGCTTGTCTAGGTCCAGGCATTCAGAAATTTCAAAGCAAAATGACTGCTACAAACTAAACTATAATACCAAGGAAAACTCTTTCCTCTGTCTTTCCAGTACAGTGAGCTACCTTTCTTATTTTTTTTTTTTCCTTCTTACCTGTTTTTTCTTACCTGTTTTTTTGTTTGTTTGTTTGTTTGTTTGTTTTTTGTTGTTGGTTTGTTTGGGGTGTTTTTTTGGTTGTGTTCTGTTTGTTGGGTGTTGGGGTTTTTTGTGTGTGTTTTTTGGTTTGGGCTTGTTGTTTGTTTGTTTTTTTTTTTTTCCCCATGAGACTGGGAACCTGCACAGATCAATTACAGGAGGATAACCTGATGAGAAGTTGCTGCAAGAAAAAAAACTTATAGCTGAGTTCTTTGCCCCATAAATCCTTACAGACACTTCTCAAATGTGAAGTTTTGGGGAAATGAGGAAGGGGAGAGATAACAGCTACCATTGCACTACTGCAATTCACTTTATTGCTGTCTACAACTACCTGAAAGGAAGCTGTAGCCAGGTAGGGGGTTGGTCTCTTCTCCCAGGCAGCCAGCAACAGAGCAAGGTGGGACAGTCTCAAGTTGTGCCAGAGGAGGTATAGGCTGGATGTTAGGAGGAAGTTCTTGCCAGAGAGAGTGATTTGCCATTGGAATGGGCTGCCCGGGGAGGTGGTGGAGTCACCATCCCTGGAGGTGTTCAAGAAAAGCCTGGCTGAGGCACTTAGTGCCATGGTCTAGTTGATTGGCTAGGGCTGGGTGCTAGGTTGGGCTGGCTGATCTTGGAGCTCTCTTCCAACCTGGTTGATTCTATGATTGCTCAACAGCTCTCTTGCAGCTGTGTGGTATCTACCAGGTTCAGGGCTGGCTCTACTGTCAATCAAAATTTAGTGGGCCATTGAAATATTTTGTAGTAGTTACTTACATAAAAAGATTATATCCTCATACATGTGTTTGGAGAATGCATTTAAAAGTATCTTATGCTGTAGCCTCCAAAAGAGTCTTACATTGAGGAACATGAATCTCAGATTTTCTGCCGAGGCATTGCAATAACAGGCCAGCTGAGCTATGGATAAACTATGCTAAGGTGTCTGCATGAGCAGTAAGTGTTTGACTGAAGCTGCAGATCAATATCTACTTTCATTGCTGTGTTCCAGAATATTTTTCTGTTTAAGTCTGCATGGCTCTTTTCCTGGAGGAGAGAGATGAGAGAGAAGCTTGAGGGACTTTGTAAACATATGGCTTTTTAAATTCTGAATTTCCTATTTGCTTCAGGTATTTCAACACCTTCTGTAATATTTTAATGTAGGCCTTTTTTCCCCCCGAAGCTATATACAGTTTTCAATATGGCTCTTTATTAACTGCTTTCATAGATCTCTACTGCACAAATGAAAACAGCAGTGTCTTCAAATGTGTCTCTGACTTATTCCATCTAGCTTACTATATCTCCTAATGTAACAATGGCATGTTGATTTACTTTTTGCTCTCAGGGTCATGCAGCTCTTTTCAAGTCTCAGTTTTTCCTAGTTATTACTGTGTAAGGCTATACTTGGCAGGTCCACTGCTACACACTCTGCGCCTACCTCTACTGAAGTTTCATGATCAATTTCATGCTGAACAGCTTGTTTATTCATTTTGTCACTTTGTATCTTGAGTCCTCCCTAATCTTTCAAAGTCGTTCACCTATGTAACTCTGCTGTGCAGGCTGTCTGAACATCGAAATACTCCCTTCTTGTCCTGGAAGTGTTAGCTTACTCTTGACCACTGTGCAGTGGTTTAAACTCCACCTAGACAGCAATAGAACACCACTCAGGCCCTCACTTTCTCCCACCTCTCCACTCTCCCGTCAGTGGGATGGGGAGGAGAAAATACAACAAAAGGGTCCTGGGTTGAGAAAAAGGGCAAAGAGAGAATGCTCACCAATTACAGTTGCAGACAAGAGATAGACTGAACTTGGGGAAACAAAATCAACTTACAATCAATTTAAACAACAAACCCACCACCAGTTTACTGGTTGAATCAGAATACAGCAGTGAGAAAAACAAGTGGATCTTAAAAAGCCCTTCCCCCCCACCCCCATCTTCCCCCTTCTCTGGCTTGGCTCTGCTCCTAATTCTCTACCTCCTTGTGTTGCAGGGCAGCAGGGAATAGGGGATATGGTCAGTTCATCACACGCTGCTGCTGCCACTCCTTCCTACTTGGGGAGAACTCACAGTTTGCCCCTGCTGCAGTGTTAACGTCTCTCCCATGACAGACAAATCTTCACATGCTTCTGCAGTGTGGCTTCCTTCCACAGGGTGCATAGAATCACAGAATGGTTTTGGTAGGAAAACATCATCATCGAGTCAACCTAATACTACTATGGCCCTTAAACCCTGTCTAAAGTGCTATGTCCATGTGTTCCTTGAACACCTGAAGGGGCAGTAACTCCACCACCTTCCTGGGCAACCTGTTCCAGTGCCCGACCATCCTTTCTGTAAAGAAACGTTTCCCAATATCCAATCTAAACCTCTCCTGGACCAGTTTCAGGCTATTTCCTCTTGATCTACCACCTGATGCCAGGGAGAAGAGACCAACTCGCACCTCATTACAACTTCATTTTGGGCAGTTGTGGAGAGCAATGAGGTCTCCTCTCAATCTTCTCCAAACTAAACAATCCCAGTTCCTCATAAGACTCGTTCCTAGATCCTTCACCAGCTTTGTTGCCATTCTTTGTCTTTCCTGTAGTGAGGGCCCCAAAACTAAACACAATATTTGAGGTGTGGCCTCACTAGTCCCAAGTACAGGGGCACAATCACTTTCTTACTCCTGCTGGTTATGCTATTCCTGTTACAGGCCAGGTGCTGTTGGCCTTCTTGTTCACCTGAGCACATTACTGGCTCATGTTCAGGTGGCTGTTAACCAACACCCTCAGGTCTTTTTCTGCTGGGCAACTTTCCAGCCACTCTCCCCAAACCTGTAACGTTGCAGGTTGTTGTTGCTCAAGTGCAAGACCTGGCACTTGGGTTTGTTAAATCTCATACAATTGACTCGGTCTATTGATCCAGTCTGTTCAAATCCCTTTGCAGACCCTCCCTACCTTCAAACAGATCAACACTTCCCATTTTAGTGTCATCTCCAAACTTTCTGAGGGTGTACTCAATTTCCTCATCCAGATCATGGATAAAGATATTAAAGAGAACTGGCCCAAATACTGAGCCCTGGAGAACACCACTAGTGACCATCTGCCAACTGGATTTAATTCCATTCAGCATTGCTCTTTGAGCCCAGCCATCCAGCCAGTTCTTAATCCAGCAAATTATCCACCCATCCAAGCCATAACCAGCCAATTTCTCTGGGAGGATGCTGTGGGAAATGGTGTTGAAGGCTTTATTAAAGTCCAGATAAACAACATCCACAGTGCAGTCCTCTACGTGATGGGCTGCTCCAGCATGGGCTTCCTTCAGAGTCACTTTTTACAGTTGCAGTTGCTATGTATGTGTAGGTATTTAAAATGATTCATTTGTGCATAGCACCCTAGATTAAATTCCATGGGGAACTGTAGATTTTCAGTCACGTACAACTTCTTGTATTTAGAATTGATACCAAAAGAATTGTCACTTTCTCTGTACCTTTTAGTTCTGCTCAGCTAAAATTTACATAGGCGCAACCTAAAAAGGCTGGCATAACAGGGCAAAACCTCAATGAGGTGAACAGGGAGTTATATTAATAACTCCTGTTATTAATAATGGGAGTTGGGCTCCTTTTCCCCACATACCCTGTTGAAAACTGTATCCCTGAAGAAGCTGACAACAAATATGCTTTCCCTGTTTAAGTCACAAAGCGCACTAACATCAAGGTCACTTGCTCCATTTGACGGAAGAAGAAAAGCACTATATAAAATATGGATACGGTGTCAATCAAAAGTGGTTTTACAGTATACACTATGGAAATGTGAATCATATTGCTTTTTTATTTTTAAGTACAACTAGATATAGTAGTTTGGCAGCAGTGTTTTCACAGAGACAGCGCCTTCAAACTCTCTCATAGCAGGACTGGAAATCCTGCCAGGTTAAAAAAAAAATTAAAAAAGAAAAGTTATTGAAAACCTTTCTTCCCTTATAGGCCCATTTTGACAGGAAATCTTTCAGAGGCAGCAGCAATGAAGTGCCCAGAGATTTCATCTGTCTTCTTTTGCTTCAGGAAATGCTGAGCACAGGCTCCCCTATTAGGCAAAATACACGGAGTATCTAATCCCCTTAACAATCATCTTCAGTCTACTCTTAGGTTGACAGATTTCTGTGTCCTAGTCTGTCAAGCAGGGCCTGTTACTGAGACTCATATTACTGGGACCAATGTGAAAGTTTTTGACAGTAGTTTTAGGGAAAAAAACATATTGTCAGTGCTTACAGATTATCTCATCTGATCAATTTTGGAGGGACTTAATTGTAATAGAATGTATCTGACTTGAAATATATTCATTCACAATTATTTTTCTTCTGCTCCATAGCTCTGGCATAAAATTTCAATTTGAAGCCATTCTCTATCTTTCTGTGTGATTTGGTTAAATTTGGCAAATATTTCTTGCATTAGAGGCTGAGGGAGCTGGGGATGTTTAGTCTGGAGAAACGGAGGCTCAGGGGTGACCTCATTGCTGTCTACAATGACCTGAAGGGAGGCTGTAGCCAAGTGGGGATTGGTCTCTTTTGCCAGGCAATGAGCAACAGAACAAGGGGACACAGTCTCAAGTTGTGCTGAGGGAGGTATATGCTGAATGTTAAGAGGAAGTTCTTCACAGAGTAATTTGCCATTGGAATGGGCTGCCCAGGGAGGTGGTGGAGTCACTGTCCCTGGAAGTGTTGAAGAAAAGCCTGGATGAGGCACTTAGTGCCATGACGAGTTGATTGGCTAGGGCTGGGTGCTAGGTTGGACTGGCTGATCTTGGCGGTCTCTTCCAACCTGGTTGATTGGTTCAGCCTGGTTGATTCTATCATTTTTTTGCTTGTTTTTGACTGATGCTGAATTGAAAATCTAGAACAATGTTTCAAGAATGAAAATGGCAGCTTGCAGCAATCCTGCAGGTGTCCAAGTATATGTACTTCCAAAAATAATTAGACAAAATATGTACAAATTGCAGGAAATATGGAAAAATTTACATCAGATTTTCATGAGTATGTTGTATATGTTTGGGCATTTTAGCTACTTTAAAACTATTAGCTATTAAGAAACTTTCATATGCTTACAGAATATGGAAATAATTTTAAGGTAAAAAGCCAGTCTTGTGTTTGAACATAGCATAGTGATGGGCAGGGTGAGGGGAAGGGAGAGGAGATTTCAAGTGTCTTAAATTATATAGGCTTAAGAATAATTTTCTTGATAATTTTTTTGAACCAGGCAAATAACAGAGAAAAGAGTGTAAGACAGTCCAAAACATGGATTCTGCTCTCAAACTATTATTTAGCACAGCAATTTCACTGGCTTTACTAGGTTTATTCATGAATTCTACTAGAAGTAGTGAAAACAGAATGGAAAATGGAGTATGTGGATTTCTTTCCAGTCACTTGTATGTATTTCAGTGAGTAAGAGGTACAGAAATAAAGATAGGACTTCATTTATTTTTTTTTTTTCTTGAAATGGGCATTGTGTGTGCCTTCACAGCTCTCTGACAAAGTGAGTAACCTTAGATATTAAACATTCTGCCTCTCTTTTCATCTAAATCTTTATTTATTTATCTTTCTTTTGCTTCATTACTTGGATTAGTAGTAGTAAAGATTCATTAATAACTTTTGGCCTTTCTCCATCCCATTTCCTACTGCAGTTCTCTCAGATTTTTTGTCAAGTCTCTGTTATCTTAAGCTATGGGACTTCTGACATACTGCTTGGCAAAGGATTCCACAGCCTAATCATCATCAGCTTCTGCACTGTGTTTTGATGTTGGGTTTGGAAGGGTGGGGGTTTTACATTTTACTCATTTAAATCTCCAAACCAGAAACAATTTCTCTTCCTACAATTGGTGCTAATAGTATGTGAATTCCTTATTGATCTCCCAAGCATCTTTTTCTTGAGTTCTCTCACAAATGTACCTTTGATTTGACTTCAACCTGGTTCTGAAACTCTGTAAAACTCTCCACGTGGCAGTATTCATATTCTTCTTTCTACCTCTCAGTGTAGTCGACTACCATCCAGATTGTTTTGCAGGGGAAGTTTCCTGTTTCCTCACTGTTTACATATACAAAAATCAAACAGAATAGAAAACTTGAAATGTAGAACTTCATATTCTCTTCAAACACAGCGTGTTTGTTTGTGTAAGAGTCTTGGCTTGAGTATTTTAGATTATAGTTTTTCCTTTCTGCTCTTTTTATCTCTTTCCATATGCATCATGATTCCTTTCTCTCCAGTCCATTAGTTTTCACAGAAACCCTTTAATGTGACATGTTTATATGTTTTTTCTGTTGTATCTTCTATTTCATTTACACACTTTAGATCAAATGTTTTAATTAACTTAAAAAGAATGATAATGTAACTATACTAATGCAGACTGCACACTACAAAACCAGTGTTTGTGCTTCCTTTTTCATCATGCCCTGTGATGGGATGGATCACTTTCTACCATGATAAAGTAAATATGGTAATGGTTTCAAACAGCAGAAAAGCTAAACAAAGATTTGTGAACATTAGGACGTTTCCCTCCTTCCTCCCGAGTTTCTGGAGATACGCCTTTGATGCTTCTGAAACTTAAAGATGTGAAACCAATCTCATGGAAGATGCTATCATTCCTAGTTGAGCTGAGTAATTTTCAGCCCAACAACTTAAATGGGTTTCGGATTAGGCTCTTAAGAAAAGGATGTCATCTCTGAGACGTGAAACGGTTCTTCACAACATCCAAGGATATTTGTTGCAAACAGAATTGATTTCATGCAGAATCTTTTTTTTCTCTTTGCAATGGATTTAGCTAGTCTGTCAGAAAATGTCAGATCTTTTTCATTGTTCAGTTTGGTTTCTGTTTTGGTTGTGGGATTTTGGTTCCACCCTGTCTTAGTATGTTGTTCCTTTTCTTACAATTTCTCCTTACTGCAACACCTAACGTTTGCTAAAATTTTAGGCAGTTTCACTAATACCTTTGCAAACATGAGCTACCTTCTCATTATTGTCAAATACCACACTACTTACAGAAAACTCCTTTCTGTATTCTAAAATAGACTTGCAAAGTGCATGTTAAAGGGAGAGTTTTACTGTAATCCTCAACAATTCTCCAGATGAAGTATTCCGTCAATTGGATGTGGTATCCAGGTAAACAAATTTTACAGATCCCAACTGTTCCTCACTTATTTTAAAAGGGATTTGGTGCCTCAGGTGGACTCTGAGCACTGCTGTTATTCATTCAGCTACAGACTTCTCTGCAAACAAAGGTAGGAACCTTTGCCTCTCCTCTCTCTACACTAGCCAGCCGTTTATCCTTTCTTCCTTCTATCCTACACCTCTCTTGCTACAGTATACAGGGTGTCCTTGCTGCAGAAGCCTAAATAATAGAATGCTTTTTGAAACCTATACTAAAATAGTGCTGATGGTGCATTATCAAGTTTGAAATGACTGAGCATGACTTGAAAAAGCAAGAGACTTCAGTCAGTGGTGTGCATATATAATAGTGTTTTCTTTGTGGAGGCAGCTGACAGAGGGATAATCCAAGAGGATAATGCAGGTGCAAGAATAGGATGAAGAATCAGCCCAGACAGAATCTCTCTCTACTTCTGAGTCTTATGAAAATTTATTTAGCTTCTCTGGGGTTTTTAAGATTAAAATGTCAGTTTGTTTGCTAGAGACAGATGTTTTCCTACTGGTATTAAAAGTTGGAGCACAAGAATATAAAATGAATGGGTACATGCAATCAATCAATAGGTTTTTCAGTTCTCTGTTGATGATTGGGAAAGAAAACGTGAAAAGACTGCTTTAATTCAAGTAGTAATTTGATTTTCCCTTGAAATGACAAAATCTGTCAGAAAGTTGTGAAACTTGCTTTTCAGATCTACAGAGAAAGTAATCATTTAGGTAAAATGGACAGTTTCCTTATACAGCACCCTATCTGCAAGCTTTTTGTGGTTTTTATTTTCTTCACTAAGTTGCTATTAAAAAATAGTGCATAACAAAGAATACTGGCAATTCTGTTTCCTGTTGGGTTCCCTTCTCCTGATTCAAGTTTTGTTCTTTCACTTCTGTTTCTTCAGTTTTAGTGTAAGATTTTATTAGCTACCCTTGAGAGTTTTGCCACTGACTTTAGTGAGACAGGATTTAATTCTTATTCCTGTTACTCATGGGTTCACAGATCTCTGTCTTCTGCTTAATTTCCCTTACTTTGGTGGTAGGCCCACTTTGATTTAAAATCATTAACCCTTTTTTTCCTCTTGCTACCTTTTGTAGATAATTGCTTGTATCTGGTTGGTACTAAAGCTGAGGATTTACTGACATTGTCATTTGTGTCCTTCCATTACTACTGTTTGGTATTTCATCCATGGGAAATGATGTGAACTGAAATGTTCGATGTGTCACCTGCTTCTTAATGAAAATAGGTGTTCAAAGCCATCAGGTAACACAAAATGTCAGATAAAGATATTTTAATAAATCAATATATTAAAATTGTTACTTCAGCACTGAAGGAAAGAATGTGATAAGTTTTCTCATTCTTATGGTACAGGTTCCAGGTGGCATACATCACTCATAAGTAGAGAAATAACTACACTAAAGAAATGTTAACTGCATATCAGTTTGGCTTTTAATGAGCTTGGGGCACCATTGTGTGCAATATAGGAAGGCTCCCTTCCAGGTCCTGTGTTTGGTACCATTCTCAAGTTTTTATAACTATTAGTCTTGTGCTTTATGACAATTGAAATTTGTAACCTGGCAGGAATCAGGAGTGTGGCTTTTGAGTAGAATCTCTTAGGACAAGGTATTGCCTCACTAGAAACTTGACCCCAGCAACTTTTTTCTTCTCATTTTTCTACCAAAAATGTTGTGTTGTTTTTTTTTCTGATGTTCAAGTGGGTATATCTTTGTGAGCCTCTAAAACATAAACGTATTACAAAGGTACAGGATCATAAAAGAGGAGAATTCGGGTGAACTGTGTAGTGTATATGGACTGTCAATCTGATGGAGCTCAAAGATCTCATTAAAACATTGTGTTTGCTTGAACCTGCAGTAGGCTTTGCTCACCCTTAATGTTTTTGAATCAGAAGTAAACTCCAGAATCTCTGAATACCTGTCAGTCAACTACATAACAAACCATGATCTTATTTTTCATTTTCCTTTTTATGTTATTCATAACTCTTCACAGATTCCCTGAGGGGAAAAAAAAAGAATTAAATGGTTTTGTTTATTATCTTCTGATTGTGTCTTGGAGGCAAGATTCACTTTTCATGAGGGTGAGCTCAGGCTTTGTTGGAGGGAGAGTATATTGTATTGAAACCCAGATAACTGTGGATTAGGCCAGTACAATAGTATATTTTCTTTGCATAGCTGGGAAAAAAAAAGAAACCAGGTATATAAAAACCCTCAGCCCCAATATCTTTATTCTGTACAGATGTAATTTTTATTTTCTTGGTGAAGAAGCTATTGGATGACTGACATTTTAATTAGATTTAGTACACACACATACAGAGTCACACACTCTCCCCCCTCCAGAAAAAAAAAAGAAAGGAAAAAGGAAAATAACTGCAATCTGCCATTGAGGCAGAGACTTAGCAGTGAACAATATAACAGCTTGTACAAATGATGCAATGACAGAAATATGTCTAGGTATGCAAGACACTTCAAATAAATAGAAGTAAAGGGTATTGGTCTGGATAGAGGGGCCAAAAGCATCATGGGCAGTCAGATGTTTTGTCTTTATATATTATGTTGCTAGGAAAAATGTTAAAGTCATCATTAATGCAGGTAGTCCCAGGAGAGGTGCAGCTGACAGAAGTGCAAAAACCTGAACTTCCTTACAAGCTGTGGTGGGTTGATCTTGGCTGGCAGCAAGATTCCCACCCAGCTGCTCTCACACTCCCCCTTCTCAATAGAACAGGGGAGAAGAGAAAATGGAAAAGCTCACGGGTCATGCCGATGTGAACAAGGCTACAGAGAAATATCCTCTCCGTGGGCTGCAGGGGTACTGTGGTGCCTGCAGCTTCTCTCCCTCCGTACTCACTGGCCTGTATGCACTCAGGGTTGTTTCTCACACTTTTTTCCCCCCTCACTTTCCTGTGCAGCATTTTGCCCTTACTTAAATGTACTCTCACAGTTGTGCCACCAGCTTTGCTGATGGCCTCAGGTGTGTGATGCGGTGGGTGCATTGCAGAGCCAGCTGGAACCAGCCATGTCTGACACGAGGCAGCCCTGATCTCTCCTGACAGAGACTCGTGAAACCCCTGCTGTCACCACCTGGACACAGACAGCCAATACACAAGCCCTGACGGAACAGTTTAATGAAAACTCGAGAAAGCTCAAAGGTCATTCTAAAACTTATTTAGATATGTCTTAAAATGTCCAGCTTTATTTGGTTGCTTCCCTTTTGCAAGCGAGATCAGTGTATCTCTTCTAAATTTCCCAGATGCCCAGAGGTGTTGAAGACAGCCTGTCTTGTACTACATGAGGCCTGGCTTCCCCGAGAACTCTACAGGTTATGATTTAAAAGCTGCTGTGTATTGGTGTTCAAACAC
This sequence comes from Tricholaema leucomelas, assembly GCA_013400475.1. Lineage (NCBI taxonomy): Eukaryota > Metazoa > Chordata > Aves > Piciformes > Lybiidae > Tricholaema lacrymosa > Tricholaema leucomelas. The sequence goes on along the minus strand of WAAF01000253.1, from coordinate 17,035 downwards.
TTAAATCTCAAATGCTATTTGGAGGGTATTGATTTTTCTCACATCTATATATTGATTTCTAGAAATTGAGACTGCTTTAAGTACAAGGGAGTTTTTGACTTAGTTGTGGATCCTTACATATAACTGCTGACTCTTAAAAATACCAATACTCTTTGCTTTGGATCAGTGGTCAGAGGCCAGATGTATGAGGTTCAATGAGGCCAGGTGTATGAGGTTCAACAAGGCCAAGCAATGGATCCTGCATTTGAGCCACAACAAGCCCATGCGAGGCTACAGGCTGGGCAGAGTGGCTGCAAAGCTTCCTGGTGGAAGCGAGCCTGGGGGTGTTGGTTGGCAGCTGCTTGAACATGAGGCAGCAGTGTGGTCAGGTGGCCAAGAAGGCTAGTGACATCCTGGCCTGTAGCAGGAATAGTGTGGCCAGCGGGAATCCAGGACACTCGTGTTGAAAACTGCTTTGCCTGAGCTAGACGAGGCCTTTCATTAGTAATGATGTGCCTGAAAGTTCTTTATCTGTTGAGTGTGCTCACTGTGAGGCTGCAGTCCTGAATCCAGGTGCCTCCCTTTGAATCTCCCAGAAAATGCTCTGTTCATTACTGCTGACTATAAAGAGGCAGTAGGGTTTGTTTTTCTCCATTTTCTTCCTTCCTCCATATTTGTGAGAAGGAAAATCTCACATTCTGACTGCAACCTATATGTTAGTTCTGCTCATTACTGCAAATGGAGTTATCACTTGCTGGTCTGGAGTTAATGATCTAATTCCCTGAGAAGGACCATACTCTCCCATATTTGCATTATTTCATTTAAGTGTCCTTGTGAGGTTTGTCACACTCTTTCTAGGTTCTGTCTGATACTTTTTTGGATATTGAGTCCATTTTTCATTCTTAATAATTAGGTTACCAACAATATTTAAAGTTATGATGCCTAAATACATTTTGTTGATTGAATCCTTCCTGCATGCTTTTTAAGAAAAATAGGGCACAATTATTAACTAGAGTGAAGGAATGAACAGATAGAAACTCATCAGTGAGATGTGTAGTATGAAAGAAGTATGTCCAGATTCCATTTTATGGGCCAAGGGTTTTGAACATAAATTCAAAATTCTCTATGCCATTTGACTCAAAATCTACTAGATCAATAAAAACTCGAAATGCAGAGTGCCTAATTATAAAGAAATAGTTTCTGAAGAAGAAGCAGAATAACTGTGATTCTATGTCAGTTTGACTGCTGCTTTGATAGCTTAATGAACTGCTTTCCAGTAAGCAGATATTCAGTGTCCCTGCTTGGCATTATAAATAACATCTGTCTAGCACATAGATGGTGGGATGGCGTATTAAAGGCTAAGGATTAAGCATTCATTAAAGGATGAATCATATTCATTATGGCCTCTTTCTGTAGAACAACTCTGTCTGCCACAAACCCAAATAGTCTCTATGATGAATAAACAGAAAATGTCTTGCTGAAGTAATACCCTACTTGGTTATTTCTGTAGGAGTTCATTAGCTTTATTGTTCTGTTTTATTTTCTTCTCCCAGTCAGATCTTGTATTGCACAATTCTTTTTCCTGCAGTAACATCTCTTGAAGTGATACTTCCACAGCCAAGATTTCCCTCTCTTTTCTCGAAAGTTGTGTATAATCCCCTCCATTAATGCAACTTCTCTTAGCTGACTTTTGTTCCTGTTCTGTCATCTACCTATCAAATCTCACTTTGCTTAGCTTATTTTTATGTGAAAATGTCACAATTTATGAGAAAAAAATATTGTTAAAGCATTCAATTTATCCTGGTTTCTGTATTCATTTCTGCTTTCAACTTTTAACTAAAACTTTTATTAGATGAGTTCAGTTTAAAATTTATGACAGTACAGAAGCATTTACTGACAGTATGCTATTTGTTAGGAAACCTCTAACAGCCTTCTTTACAATGGGCTCCACAGAGCAGATCAGTTCTGGACTATAGTCCTTGAAAACTTACTAAACAGCATCAACAAAATTTTAATTTTTGTATTTGGCTTTTTTTCATGCAAAACCAAAACTATTGGTACCAGCTAAAAAAAAAATCAGTTAGAAGCACACATGAATCCAGGCCCCAAATGTACTTTCTTTCTCCATTCCTTTTCCTACTGTCAAGCAGACACGAGGAATTTAATGTATTCATTTGATTGATTGACTGATTGGGTGACTGACTGAGGTGTCAGAATGGTCAAAATGTTTGATCCTTCATAAATTCTTCATTCCAAATAATAACTGGGGAAAGAGTGGCTGGAGAGCAGACAGGAATAAAGGGACCTAGGGGTACTGGTAGATAGTGGGCTGAAGATGAGCTGGCAGTGTGCCCAGGTGGCCAAGAGAGCCAATGGCATCCTGGCCTATGTCAGGAATAGTGTGGCCAGTAGGACGAGAGAGGTTATTCTTCCCTTGTACTCAACTCTGGTCAGGCCACACCTTGAGTGCTGTGTCCGGTCCTGGGCTCCTCAATTCAAGAGAGATGTTGAGATACTGGAACGTGTCCAGAGAAGGGCAACAAAGCTGGTGAGAGGCCTGGAACACAGCCCTGTGAGGAGAGGCTGAGGGAACTGGGGTTGTTTAGCCTGGAGAGGAGGAGGCTCAGGGGTGACCTCATTGCTGTCTACAACTACCTGAAGGGAGGCTGTAGCCAAGTGGGGATTGGTCTTTTCTCCCAGGCACCCAGCAACAGAACAAGGGGACACAATCTCAAGTTGTGCCAGGGGAGGTCTAGGCTGGATGTTAGGAGGAAGTTCATCACAGAGAGAGTGATTTGCCATTGGAATGGGCTGCCCAGGGAGGTGATGGAATCATCGTCCCTGGAGATGCTGAAGAAAAGCCTGGATTAGGCACTTAGTGCCATGGTCTAGTTGATTGGCTAGGGCTGGATGCTGGGTTGGACTGGCTGATCTTGGAGGTCTCTTCCAACTTGGTTGATTCTATGATTCTATAATTTCCTTGATATGGAGCTTTCAATAGAAACCCTAATAGAGCATTATAGATTGCAGGACTGCCTGTTATTTCCAGTGTTGCCCTGTAAATAAAAGTCTAACCTTTTTTGTTTGTTTGTTTATTTTTTTGTATTTTGTTTTGTTTTGGCCACAGAGGAAGACACAGTAAACATTCCTATTAAGTCATAGATTTGAGATTCTAAAATGAAGACTGAGGAAAAAGTGAATAAATCCTCAGTTGGTCTCTGTGCGTAATAGAAATGGGCAGGGAAACAAACCATTAGTAAAGTGGATGCCCTAGGCAGGCAGGGCAATATGCACTGTAATTTAGAATGAATCTCTTCTGGTATAGATAAAGTATCTGAAGGATCATCAGTAAATAACACACATTACTTTCTCAGAAGTATTGTTTGCATTTGAGAAGTCTATCAGATCCTAAAGATTTCTTCTAGTATAGCAGACAATATACATTTATAAACACAGTGGTTGGAAGGAAAGTTTTTCTGAACAGAAAAGCTGGCTTGTTAAAGGTTACAAATTGGCTAGGTCACAAAAAAACCTTTCAGACTTTAATGTATTCAGAGTACAAAATAGACAAGATTGCTGAAAATATTGAAGAGAAGAAAAAAATAGAACAGAATGTTTAAAATTGAGGAAAAAAAAACTTTTAATAAGGTTTGTTTCCCTATAGGGCTGCTAAAAAGTTGAAATTGGCCATGGATTCATGGGAAGATTTCCCATATAAACTGAAAAGTGTGTGTCTTACAGTAGGAGGCACAGAGAAACATTACGTTCCCCCAGAACTTCTGGGCTTGGCACTTTGAAAGGTATCGAGACTTAAGCATGTATGTAGACTCCAGGCAGTGTGAAATAATTCACAAATTTCAGATATCTCTTACTTGTGTCTTAATTAAGAACCATTACATTCTTTTAAGCATTAATAAATGAAAAACGAATATCACAAATTAACTTTATTTCCTGTTGGCAGGTATCACAAACATGAGATGAGCCTGTGTAGTTAAAGGAAGTCTATAAGCTCCAGAGACCTACAGCTGAGAACAATCTCTATAGGAGAAAGAGCCTCCAGTAGAGGTTAGTGAAAGCGCTGCAATAAATTAAGAGCTATATTTTCATTTTTCCCAAATTCAACAGTGCTGAGTTCTAGGATTCTACTCTGGGAGCAACTCTCCGATAAAAGAGCTGTCAATTTTGCAAGACAAGATTAAAGAAAAAGAAAAAGAATCTGCTGCTCCATTAGCATTTAAAATGCTTAATTTCCTAAGCTTCCTGTCTCCCATCCCTTCCATATCTCCTATCCTTTGGAGCTCTGACTAAATGCATGTATTAACACCACCATCACAGCAGCATCTGACTCTCTTGATATCTTCCCTCCAGCCAAGAGAGTGAACAAGTGTTTTCTTCATTTCACTGATGCAGTTCTTGGCAGGAGGTGCTGCAGTTACAAGGCCTGCTGTTTGTAATGGGAATGAATGAGGAGATGAAATCAGTTGAGCAATCATCTGTCACACATCTAGTAGAGAAGCAGGTACTGTGTTTATTTTGCTGCCTGTGAGAATGATAGGCAACCATACTTCATTTTATTAATGTGACTAATTTTTTTAAAGCGTGGGGCACTCGAGGTGAGAGGAGCACTGTCTCAGGACAGTTTCAAAATTGGCAGCTGCCAGCAGGCCTTGCTGCTGTAAGATTTGCAGTTCTGTGATGGGGTTAGATTCTCTCATTCGTTGAGATGAATGCTGTAATGATTCATATTTCTACTATGTGACAATATGTAGGTAGTGTTTCCATTTGCTTTGCTCATTCCCAATCATATTTTCTGTTTTGTTTTGTTTTTATTATAGGCAGACCTACTATTGTTGTGGATAATTAAGATTGCTAATAATTTCTATTGTAAGACTTGGGTTTCAATCACTGTGAGGGATTATGCATAATGAATAATCTGTCTTAATTTTGGTATCAGGCAATGATTGTTAATAACCATGAAAACTGTTTATTAACATTAAAACTCACCAGACACTTATTCACAGGTTCAAAAGACACGTAGGCTGGAAATTTAGACATGCAGGGCACAGGCAAAGTTAGGTCACCTATTTCTTAAAGTGCCAAATGCAAATATTATGCTGGAAGAGGCTTTTAAGTATTTACTCACACAATTGTAAATCAGACAGTACCCAAAGCATGTGGAACTCTATCTTGTTGGCCACTGAGACTTGGTTCTTCCCCAGCTTCTGGGGAAAGGAGGTAGACAATCTCTAACTTTGTCTCCTGGCTCCTCTAGACAATCTGGTATCTCTGTGTTCAGGCACTTGGAGCTTGTTCCTGTTAAGCTCTCCAGGCAAATTTGGCATGCAAAATGAGGCAGCAGCAGCTTATCCCTTGCTTATCCCTTTTATCAATATCCAGCCTGCAACTAGTGGGGCGTTGGACATAGTATAGCCAATCAGAATGGCACTTTGCCAGGCCTCACCATATTAGGTGAAACCAGGGCTTTCACCCTCCCACGGTTGCCTCCGCCAGCACAGGAGGAGCAGGGACAGAGGAACATGTCTGGGCATGGATAAGCCCATATTAGCCCATCAAGCCTACCACCACAATCACATGTAAATTTTCTAACATTTAAGAGCTCAGGCAGAAACGTTTCACAGAGGCCTCTGTCTGAGAATGCTGGTGACTGAAATCTCACTGCAGTGTCAGGGGAAGAGCTTTTTAAAAGTGATCCAAAGATTCAGCCAGAAAGGTATGGTATCATACTTTGGAGAAAACACACAAAAATATTACTGTCTTTCTGTCAAGGAGCATTTCATTCATCCCCACAATTAGTATCCAACAAAAGCAAACTTTGAGTTCAAACATGTTATGCAGAGAATTTTGAGTAATTGAGCAGTTAATTCGCTTGGGATTTCCTCTAGGTTGTGGGTGCTTATCCATTCAGACGTAACCTTGAATATGCCATTTACTTTGTTGAGAATGGAATAAAGATGATGAAGGTCAAGCAAGTAAGCCTGATAGTGATTTTTTTTTTCTAGTTTTAAGGGAGTGCTTAGTATTTCAAGCTTCATATTTTAAAATGCTTTTACATTTTGATGCATAAAAGAATAAGATAAACCAAGCTCTGAATTTGAGTACTGTTTTGGTACTGAATTTGGTCACTGTTTAAATTGTAGAAGAATTTAGTCACTGTTTTAATTGTAAAATATCTACACAAAGTCTTCTGTTCATGCATAGAGGTTCCAGTTACCTGGCAAACAAAGTATGTACTCCAGTTTGAAGCATAGCAGTGTCTGATTAATCTTCGACTGAAAAAAAACCTCAAAACTGGGCCAGGTGTGTTCTGGGATCTCAATTGATTTGGGTGCTCTAGGTCCTGGCCTAGGTGTTGAGATTGTGCTCTTTGTGTTCATGGCAGTATAGATGCCAATTAAGAGACTTCAACTGAAGACTGCTAATCTGATGGGTTGAATCAAAATATTTGCCTTAAATGCCCCTTATGGAGATAATTATGTTTGTTTGCTTCCAGTTATTAAAACTTTCTTCAGATGAAGATGTGTGTGCTGAGAAAAACACAAGATTTTGTTTCCCTGGAGTAATTCCATTTCTTGTTTTAAATAATTTGATGTGGGGAAATAAGCTGCTTTCTCAGCACTGACTGAATTTTGCATATTCATTTCTTATCATGAAGATGACGGAGACCACATTTGCTTCCCTTTATTCTTTGGAGCAGACACATAATTTATTTTTGTTATGAAAGATTTTACCTTTCTGCCTGCACTGCTGAAGCAGACTGAGGACAACCCATACCCTTTATTCAGCTCTGCGGCAAAACTCCCAGTATCTTTAATAGCAAATACACAAAGCACACGTTTACTTTTACTTGATACATTGCTCCAATGACTTTACTGAAGATTTGCATGAGATCCTTGCTCTACCCTGTCTCCCTCTGTAATTTTTACTGTGATATCATAAAATATTTAGCTATATGCAGCGGGACCTTGACCGCCTGGACAGATGGGCAGAGTCCAATGGGATGGCATTCAATAGCTCCAAGTGCAGGGTGCTGCACTTTGGCCACAACAACCCCATGCAGAGATACAGGCTGGGGTCGGAGTGGCTGGAGAGCAGCCAGACAGAGAGGGATCTGGGGGTGCTGATTGATACCCACCTGAACATGAGCCAGCAGTGTGCCCA